>PVJA010030065.1:6549-26223 GCA_004027025.1 Myocastor coypus
ATCTAAGCTGCAAAGCACCTGCCTGGCAAGTGCCAGGTCCTGGGTTCGCTTCTAGTACCACAAGATGGAAAAAAAAAAAAAAAAAAAAAAAAAAAAAAATCAAGCCGTAGAGCTGTACAGCTATACCAACATTCTTAACTTATAGGAAAGAAAAAAAAAAAAAAAAAAAGTTCTATTAAGCATCTGAAATTTACAATGGGGAACATTATTTAAATAGTAGTGTCAATTTTAATTAGCATACATTATTTCTTTTCAAATGAAAGATAGTGCCATTTCCAAAAATGAGCCATAGAAGGTTGGGTTGTGAAATGGAAGTGAAATTCCCTATTTAAACAAACTGAACAGTAGTAGAGATAGTAATAATAATAATAATAATAATAATAATAATAATAATAATAGGTATTGTTGGATCCTGGCAGGATCGCTCAGTGGTCTAAAGCACCTGCCTAGGAAAGCTTAGGTGGCTGCAGGGACCGCGGTTCGATCCCTGGCAACACATGCCGCAACATTCCTGCCCTCAGGGCAGGCTGAGCCAGACATAAAAAATAAATAAATAAACAAACAAAAGTTCTGAAATAAGAAAAAAATAAATAAATAAAATTAAAAAATCTTTTAAAAAATTTAAAAAATAATAATAGGTATTGTTTATGGATTGCTTAGTGCCATTGTGGGCACTTGGCACATAATTTGCATATTTATTATAACTTTTCTTAGACAAATTCTAAGGATGCAGAAACTCACAACCTGACATGGAAGATCAAAGTTACCTCCTGTGGAAAAAGTTTAGAATTTGTACTTCAGTATGTTGTACTTTAAAGCCAATATTCATTCAGCTTGCCTGAAAGAGTAAATAAAGGTATAATACATTCTGTGAAGGGGAAAGAAACTAAGAAACTGTGCAAAGGGAAGGAACATCTTGGGTGAGAAAAAGGAGGAAAGAAAGAAAGAAAGAAAGAAGGAAAGAAGGAAAGGTGCATACGTGGGATAGCTTTGATAATTGCATTGCCACTTTCTACTAGAAAGGAGCAGTTAATGCTTACAGTTTTTCTTCCTTTTAATTTCTTTGAGCACTTTTCCATGCTTAAATCTGGTAATCTGAACAACTAACTTAAACACAACATTATATAATATAATAATTATTGTTGAATTTCCATCATCATGTTTAGTGAAATTCTCTATTATTTTTGTTTTTACTATTTTATTTTTTTAAAAAAATGAAAAATAAGCATAAAAGCAAAAAAATAAAGACTTCCCAGCTGAGACATGCCCTGTTTATGCTTGTGACCAATGTAAATTTTTAAAAGGCATATTCATTGACTCACCATGCACTAAGATTTCTGCGTTATATGCACTATGAAGGAAATAGTAAAGCAAAAACAAACAGGAAACAAAACAGAAATAATTGTGTGGCCCATGGTCCTTCCCTGCTGCAGGCTTTAGCCACAGATGACGTCTGCATCGCCCTCAGTTGCTCTGGTCTCTGTGTTCTGTTTCCTGAAAGTTATTCACTGTTTGAGTCATAGCCTAGCACATCCACTGGATGCTGGGTAGAGAAACTGAGTTTTAAGGAATCTTTGGATCAGAGCAGTCAGGAAACAGCCACATTAGCCTCTCAGCATTACTATTTATTACCTTGGGCATGAGATAAAGTCTCTTCTGTCTCAGCTTACTCGGTTGTAAGTTAGAGGTGATGATAATAATAGCAATGACTTTACAGAATTGTTTAAAAGCATATAGAGTCATCCTTTTGGACATAGACTGAATTCATGACTCTGTGTGTGTGTGTGTGTGTGTGTGTGTGTGTGTGTGTGTGTGTCTGTGTGTGTGAACATGCACAATTCTGTGAACACTGAGAGTACTTACCGAGCCAAGGTTGGCCTTTCACACTTTTCCACCTTCATCTGAACATGCAGCTGGTGGATTCACTTGACAAGATCATTCTCAATACCCTACACCTCTCTCTCTCTCTCTCCACTCCTGCCTCTGTATCCTTAAGTACAGTGACCTTCAGATTCCCAAGCCCTGTTTAGATGAAAGCACTACTTAGACCTCCAGATCCCACCTAGAATTTTCCTGGAGATTCCAGTACTGGATCACTTGAGGCATAGCCTCAAGGACTGCTTGAGTAACTAAGCAATTCTTTGAATTTTTTTTTATAGAAGCAGCTGTCTAAGTGATCTCTAATGCAGTTCATATCCAAGTATTGATTCGCTAGTGTTATATCCTTCCATTCTCTATCTCATCTTCACATACCTGAAATAAAGGATCTCCCAAAGGATATCTCACTCTCTCTTTCTCTCTCTCTTTTCCCTTCTCTCTTTCTCTTCCCCACAATTTGTAGTATTGTGAACCGCTTTATGGAGCAATCAGAAGTTCAGGAATCAAGTGTGACCTCCAGCCAACAGGCTGAACCCTGCCAAGACCTATGAAAGTAAATGAACAAACCTGGAACTGGATCCTTTCCTAGTTGAGCTTGAGAAAAAGACCCTGGCTAGGTATCATTTCAGTCTGAAAACATTGCATAGGAATCCTGGTTAACTAACCTCTGATTCCTGACACACAGGTTGGATGACACACCTGTGTTGTTTTAAGCCTCTAAGTTTTGGAATTGCTTGTTGTGCAGCAATAAATAGCCAATATATGCTTGTTCAATGGGGAAAGAACTGTGTTGAGATTCAAAGAAAATAACAGGCACGACAGCGATGTGAAATTTTTGAGGCTATGGTACAATACCGTCACAGTAACACCCAAAATCTCAGTCTAACAATGCAACAGCTCTGACTATAATCAAATTCCTATAAGGACAAAAGGTCAAGAGATATGAAAATAACTCAACTTAGCTGAAATCAGAGACATTGCATGCCAGTAATATTTGCTTGTGTTTCGTTCCTGCTTTATTGTGTCTTTGTCTTCCCTGAAAATGCTCGATTACCTTTTTCTGAATACTTACAATGTACCAGCTTGGTTTTATATTATCTGATGTAATTTTTAAAAAGTCAATGAATGATTATTATTTTTCTTTGTTTAGAGATGAAAAGACTGAAACTTAAGGAAAGTAAGTTACATGCAGCTCAGGCAGTAGCTGGTGGTGCTTGAATAGGGCCTAGGAATGTTGAATTTTAAAGTCCATTCCCGTTTCTCTACTCTAAGCAACCCTGAGGGCAGAAAACATGTCTTCATTTATCTCTGCCTTTCCAACAGCACATGGCCTCTTTCCTGACACAGAGTGGGTACAGACATTAATGAAATATTTAACAAAGGTTAGAAAAAAAATCAAAAATTCTAATGCTGCATTGCCATATCTAGGGCAATTTACTTCTTTGGGGACAGAATGTTTTCATGTCTAACTCAAGGCATTCCAGCAGAATTTCTGTCTGGTTTAATTCCTAAAGTTCATTCACTTCAGAAAAGAGCATTAGTGGGTCTCAATGGTTGCCTCTCCTAGGTGTTTCAGTAAAATAGACTTAGATCCCAAGCAGAGGTATTCATAGGAAAAGTAATGCAGAACCAGAAGCTATGGCTATCTTCCTAGTAGATATATATTGAACCCCAGTTCCTGATATTCATTCATTTCTTCATAGATCATTTATTCATCCCTCAGATGGTGTTACCTACAGGAACTTGTCTCCACTACGTGCTTAAAAAAGAGACACAACACTCTTTATGAAAAACTGTGCCATGCTGCATGCTTTTATATTTATATTTATATTACATGCTTTTATATTTTCCAAAAAACAAGACTATATTGCTAATTATAAAGTGATTATAAAGTATAGGATCAAGATCTTATAAATAATAAATTCCTTTGTAATTTCCTCTTAAAGATTAAAAATAACTAATACTTGACTGTATTTCCTCCAACAATTTTCTAGGTATATATTAATATGTACATATTAGTGTATAGCTCCTTCATCACTCAGTAACCATGCTTTCATTTTTCCCCATTTTATTAAGTATTTCTCTATCGTGCCTTTCTTTGTCTGCAAGGTGTTCAACTCAATTACTTCATAGTGCTTTATTTAACCATGGCTTGGAGGTATTATTCTTCATGGTTCTGTTGTCATTAAGACAAAATAAAAAATGAAGCAAAATAAAATAATGAGAAACTGATGTTGACCAAGGTGTAGGGAACTAAAATGCCCCCAAAGTTTCACCTGGTATACATTTTTTGCATTAGCTTCCCAAATTACTTTTGGGTAGCCTGACACATCTTTAAGCCCTAATCACTGTACATAATGCAGCTCACACCTGCAGTGATAATGCTTTTATTAGCATTAAAACTGAAGACATCAAAGAATAATATCAGGATAAAATGTCTATTTCTAATTTAATAGAATTACAATTAAAGCAAATTTGATCTGAATGAAATTCCATGACTGAGTTTTTTTTTTTCTGCACAGTGAGTGAAAATTATTCTCCCCTAAATTGAAGATTAATAATATGCTTTTAATGTTAAATGTAGCAATTCAAACATTAGGTTGCAATTCAAGTTCAACATCACTGAACATTTTATAAACTTCACATTTTAACATCTCTGAGAAGCGCTCTGAGGTAAATGCATTAGCGTTAAATGCACTAATGTTATTTTTTCTTTATAAATGAGCTTATAACAGTGTTGTTACCTTCATTTGAATATTTTAATGAAGGGGTAATATAAAGAGAGTGTTCCATTTTCACGGCATAATTGTTTCTTTCGTGAGTGGCTAAACTTGGGCAGAAAGTGGAATTTATCTTATTGAAATTCTATTACGGCTGTCTTGCTCTTGTTACTTGTCAGAATCCCTCATTACCTGGTAACTGGGGCTTTTTGTTAATGCTCTTCTATCCTGTGGTAGCCTGGCTTCTGACACCCTGGGGTGTAATCTTGTCCTCTGGCAAGTCACAGCAGCAAACCGTTGGTATCTTGCTTGAGTACCCATGAGCTTAAGACTTGGAATTTAGCTGGATGGAGAATTCTGATTTAGATAACTTCAGACCAAGTTGGTCTGAAGAGATAGAAATTTGCAGTGTAGCCTAAAACTGGGAAAATGTACAATTGCTTTCCAAGTGACTAAAGCTGTGTTAGCTTCATTACAAAAACAGCCCCAGTTTTCTCTTTCTCATTGGATCTACTCCTTTGGCTGTGTTACACATCAGATTGTCTCATCAAGAGTTTGGGATGAACTTCAGATTGGCTTTTGCCAACTAGTTGTATGGACAGAAGGATGATTGGCATGGACCCCCTCATGCTCTCAGACAAGAACAAAACCATGAGATCAAATCCAAGCTGATCTACAGAAGGTTGAGACAGCCTCAGGCAGCACTGAAGTGCTCTACCCCACAGTCGGCCAGTGTGTACAGATAGAGTAACCTCAGCTAAGCGCAGCTCATAACAGTTTCACAAGGGAGCTGAGTTAAGGTTACAAAACCACCCAACTGAACCAGGACTAGTTTGACCCATAGTTATAACTGAATAAGAGGCTGTTATTTAAAGTCAATTACAATAGGTTACTGCTGTACTATCCTGTCTCCGACAGAATCTGAATGGTCAAAGATGAATTATTAACCTATTTTGACTTTTATTTCTTCTGCAAAATAAAAAAAAAAATAAGATAAACATACAAAGTTGCTAAAGAGAATGCATATAAGATAGTAAATGAAATGTCACAGAACAGAGCTTTGTACAAATGTTAGCTGCTATCATATTGATTTCCATATTATTGCTGCTAATTTTTGCAGAAGCCCCAACATAGGAAACTAAGGCATGACAAAGCTAGCTGGGAAGTAGGTGTTATCAGGGCCACGACCTAGACCACCAGTCTTCTGGTCACAAGTACAACAATGGAATAAAACACAGGAAAGAAATACATTGCTAGTTAAAGGACATTGCAATGGCCAAAGCACAAAAGACTAAGGCATTTATGAAGTGCACAGCTTGACTGGGAGGTCCAGGAAGTGATGGGTGAGCTGCTGGTGAGGCAGGATTTTAGGACTAAGGTACAAAGCACCTTTAGAAAAGCACGTTAAGAAGAAGAGATCATGGTTAACTAGTAATCCAATTATCGTCCAACCAGACTACTCAGCTAGAAGGGATTCATATGCATGAAAGTCTTCGGCTGTAGTGCTTGGCTTGCTTTGCAGTACCAGAGCTTCATAAACCATTTGCTGATTTTGGTCCTGACCTTTTGTCTGAGGATTAATTTCATCCCCATACCAGCTGTGGGCCTTGCCACAGTCACTAGGACTGACTCTCAATTTATTTTGTCAATTCATTAATATCAATCGTTCCTGCTTTGAGCTGTATCAGGGTGGTCCTCTGCAGAAGTGATCTGTTAATTACAAGATCTTAGAACATACATGCAGAACAGCTCCCAAAGCCTGGCATATGGGCTTCTCCCTGAGTGAGCTTTTCAATGGGATGCCCTGGACCTAATGTCAGCCTGAGATATGCCATCGCAGCACCACTGCTAAGGAGCCATATGTAGAAGTTCTTGCAGGTTAGCTCAAGATTTGCACAGTGTGAAACAGCATGGATGCCAAGAAGAGCCTGCTAGCATGGCTTTCCTCATGACTGTCCAGATGCTTTCTCCAGGATGTACTTTTTTCTTGCTTTTATCTCAGCCTAAAATCACTCTGCAGAGCTAGTTCCTTTTGTTCTTCACTTCTAGTTTTTCAAATAACCTTTTCTACAGCTTTTACATGTTTTGTTCAATTTTTTGTTTGAGATGAGATGAGAAGAACATGGAACCCAACTCCAGAAAGAAAAGGAAGAAACCCACATACATACACCTCTACATTCCTTTTTTAGTTAATAGTGTATTCTGGAGACAAGTACCTAGAAGTACATGGAGAGATTTCTCACCTCTTTTCATATGTGTGCAAAACTTCAGTGTAGACTTACACAGATAATCCAAGTAATTTTCAGTAGTGAACACTTGAATTGTTTGCTCCCAATCTTTTCATACCTTAAATAATGCTATAATGAAGAGCTTTGAAAGTAGACTGCTTTTGTTTGTCAAGGTTCATGTAGCTCTTGGAGCCCTGTGGAGTACTGGAAATATTGTAAGGAATAAACCTGATTATGCCTATCTTCATGGACAGTCAGAGGCATTCTGACATTCAGAGGTTTTACTACAACCCTTCTACTCCTCTGAGACCTCTAAGGTCCCCTGAGTTATCTTTGTAGGTTTTCATTCATTTGTTAAAATTTAGAAAATCTGGATGGTGGAAAGGAAAAGGCAGGCAGCAAATGAGTAAGTCCTTATAGTTTAGTGTCCTTCCTCTTCCTCGTTGCTCATGTCTACTTGACTTTGCTTTTTCACTAAGAGCTCATACAAGAAAGACCACCAGAGCTGTTATGGTCAGGGTTATGGGCCTTGGAGGAGCATTATCGCTTATTGGGAGAGCCACAAACATTAATTTGTAAACATTTTGTACTGTATCACTCTCAGACTCCATAGATTTATTCTGAAGGATTTTCCAGCATTCAGAAATCTTAGGATCTTAGCATTGGATGAGATTTAGCAATTCACTTCACTTTAGCCCTTGTCTGGTGAACCTATTCCGAAGAATATAAATTAACTGTATAAATGCCTACAGTGAGAGTATATTCTGTATTAGATTTTCCATTCCTGGGACCAAATATCCAATATCTTCAAGTTAAGGGAGAAAATTATTGATTTAGCTGATACTTTCAGAAGTTTCAGTCTATGTCACCAGTTTCCAAAGTGGAGAAATGATGGCTGAAGGGCATAACGGAGCACAGTTGCTTAGTTCACAGCAGCTGGGCAGGACAGCGGGGGAGCAGTGCCGAGAAGAAGGGGCCCGGGAATGTGGTCGTGCCTCCAAGAATTGCCCAGACAAACTCAACGTGCGTGTGCTTTATTCATCCTTCCGGTGGCTCCCAAGCCAATAAAGCTGAGGATTCACCATAACTCTTGTACATTCTCTGAGAGTAATCAGGTCCTTCTCTTCACTGAAGAAGACCCTGTGCCCAAGACTGACTCAGTGGGTTTCTGTCCATGAAACAGAAATGCTCTGCTGAGTAGAGATTGCTCAGAGTAACCTCATATTCAAGATTCTTACCACCTCTTGGCCTTTAAGGATCTAGCTACTTCATAGCCAAATAATTTCTTGCAGGAGACACCCATCAAAATCAGCAAGACCATCATACATGTCAGGTTCTTCTCTATTGCCCCTCATCGGGAAACTAAGAAGGAGAATGAAAGACGTCTCCTTCATTGAAGACTCTTCTAAGAAGACTCTTCAAGGGGATCCCATATAAGCAGAGGAATTTGACATGTATGTTTATATCTTTAGAATCATATTTAAAACATGAAGTTGATAAATAGCGTGAGACCCTTGAAAGTAAATTACCTCTAGGCCATGTGATACTTTATAACATTGTTTATTATGAAAGTTACTAACAATCTTAACCCCACCAGTTTTCAACCTCCACTTTTAATGGGAGTTTAAATACATACATATATCATACATATCAGTTCAAATAACTCTGCAAAGATACTTACGTTGATTTTATCTTACAGATGAGGGAAATTAAACACTTGCCTGAATTTTGAGTCAGAAATTAAGCCTTATGTTCTGATTACAAAGTCAATATACCCCACTACCTTATGCCTGAGCAATTTACACAATAGATATGAATTACAGCCAACATGCTACACAAAAGTTGACAGTTAAAGAGTTATGTCTGCAGGCATTCACTAGGGCAGAGGCTTTTATTCACTATGGTGGGTTCCCCTCAGGAAGCTTCTGGTGGGAAATGCAAAAGGCAGGTAAAATGGCCAGGGAGATACTCACTAAAGCATTTCTGTGTGAAGGGATTATTCTTCATTTAAAAAATTGCCCATGTTTTGATTTTTAATGTTTCCCTTTCAGATGTGTTATTTAGTGTAAGGTTCAAATCTATATGACAAGTCAGTGCCTACTAAACGTCTTGGCAGCTAAACTTCACTACTATCAATTTAACATTTAAGAAGCACTTCTGCACCCTGAGCCAGGGCATGCCACGGAAGTGGGTCCCTTACCTGTGTCGGTCCTGCCTTTCTGAACAATGTTTAGCAGAGTCCCCGTGCTAAAGGATGTCTTTACACTCTTTTTACCCTTGAACATCACCCTTCTGCGCTGGGTCTCACTCTCTACCACTCTACCACTCTCTACCACTCTGGGTCTCACTCTCTACCACAAAGGCACAACTCAGAATAGTGCTTCCTGCTACACAGTCTTGTTCTGCTTTTTAACTTTAATTTAATTTAATTTAATCTTATTTAATGTACTGTTTACTTAATCAATGCCACTTAGCTACCTTATGGTTTACAACAAAATGTGACAATAATTTCAGTTATAAAGCTGGCCAAATAGCTCAGAGGATTAAAGCACTTGAAAGCAGGCTCAAGGGTTCTATCCCCAGGCCTGCCATGCCAGTCCCTCCCCTATCCCTGGGGCATGCTGAGACAGCAACTGAGACTGGGCATGGCAGCGCATGCCTGTAATCCCAGTTCTTGGGAGACTGTAAACAGGTAGATTATTAGGAGTCCAATCTAGTAGTGAGACCCTGAACATCCTGTAGACCCTTACTTAAAAATACAATAATAATAATAATAATAATAATAATAATAATAATAATAATAAAGTTCTTATGTTGGTGTTAGCTTCTTGCTCTTTCTTTCTTTCTTTCTTTCTTTTTTTATTTTTTTGGTGGTACCAGGGATGGAACTCAGGACTTTGTACTTGCCGGGCAAGCACTTATTCCACTGAGCTATTTTCCCAGAACCCTGCTCTTTCTTCTTGAATTTCATTTCATCTAACTCCTTTTTCTCACTCAATGGTCTTTTTCTGTACTGAAGATATCTATGTAAAACCAACTTTGTTGCTATCCTTTTTTTTTTCTTTCTTTCTTTCTTTTTCCTCTTCTTCTTACTTCTAAATACTTAAAAACACATCCACAAATCACAGGGAGTGGGAATCAAAGTCAGCAACAACAGCTTTTATTGTAGATTTTTAGAAATCTTAAATTCATTATTTATTGCATGTGGGACACTGAGTTGAGGATTTAGGTCAGCCCCAATCTGGCCTCACTGGAGATTAAACACCATTGAGAAAAGTACCTTCCCAGGGAGACCACCTGTTTGTGGTCCCCCTCTCAGACAGGAGCTTTCTTTCCCCCAGTAAATATATTCTACTCATAAAAAAAGAAAAGAACTTTCCCATTTTGGGTGTCAGAACGTATTTAAAATGATCTTTGGGCTGCAATAAAAACATGACATTCCCTTGTTTCTCCTCTAGAATGATTTTTTTGTTTTGTTTTCTAAAAGTGTGTACAATCACTGAGCAGTGCTAGTGGTCAGCCACAGTTCAGGAAGTCTAAACTTAAAGAACTCTCATTTCTCTTCCAGTTGAGAAGTGTATGAGGGTAATGTTTTTTAAGAGGAAAAAACAAGAAGATCCCTGCTTATCTACCAATCAAAGGCTACTAATAAAAGGAAGCAGTTAGCCAACTGAAAGGAGTCTTACACTCCTCTTTGGGCTGGCTCTGCTGCTGAGAATAGCATCTTCAGCTTCGGAAGCCACTTGGTTACCACAGCGAGGGCGAATCTCCACCACAGAGCCGAGAGGAAACTCTTCACCAAGATGTATTTGAGTTACTAAGAATGTAGAGACAACAGCTAATTCTTTTCAATACCTGTTATATCCACTGGCAGATTACTTGATAGGTGTGTGTGTGTGTGTGTGTGTGTGTGTGTCTTAAAATTATGATGACCCTGGTATGTGGACAAATGAGGTTCAGTAACTGGGTTTATCCCCCATCATGGTGGAGTGAACACAATGCTTGTGGGAGTAATGAGATTTTTAGCATTCAGAGAGCCTTAATCTTCTCAATTGGAGTTTTTTGATGATTGCGTTAGGAAGTTTAAGTACCAGTGAATGGAAAGTACTTAAATCTATTCTGCAGAGACCTAGAGGGCTTCTTTGCTCCCGGCAGGGGGGTAAATAAAAAGCATAGGCACAACTACAATGGGATTCCAAGGGCTGTTTTATTCCCCTGCCTTATCTTCCCCTCCCCCACATTCCCCGGAAGTTCTTTCAGCAATGGAACCTAGGAGTGCGTTATTGATTTCTATACATAAATTCAGGAAGAGGGGTATCTGGTATCATATATATATATATATATATATATATATATATATATATATATATATATATATGTCAACTGAAGCTTTCATCACTTTCTTTTTTTTGTTTTGTTTTGTTTGTATTTAGTACAGGGTCTACAGGGTCTCACCACATAGATCTGCCTGTTTACAACCTCCCAAGAGCTGGGATTACAGGCGTGCCCAACACGCCCAGTCTACATCACAATCTCAGAGCAGGATCAGCAAGGCAGGCCCGAGGATCAAACCCTGGGTCCCTGCATCTGTCTAAGCCGGTGCTTTAATCTGCTGAGCTATTTGACTGACCCTATCACTCTTTCTTTATAAATCAAGTTTTTCTCATCAGGAAAAAATGAAGGCATCCATTACCACCCTTTAATGCCTGAAGCACTGGCTGAGTATCTGATATATATTGGTGTAGCAATAGAGGATCCCAACATTCCTGGCCTTAAAGCACCTATCTTCCAAAAGAGAAGGCTACGCAGTAATTACTCTATCAAAGTGACATAGTAAAAAGAGGAAGGACAAACATTTATTGGACATGTGTTTTTCACTGGTCTCTGTGTTGGGTGTGGTTTCTCTTAACAATGTGTTGTTTCTTGGTGCATAGCATTGCATGCACACCAATACATGAAGGGTAGCATTGTTTTATTTTTAGATGAAGGACTAAATGAGTGTCTTAATCTCCAAATGTCTTATTAAGGTGTTTGAACTAATGAAGATATATAACCAAATGGAGAGTATGTATTCTCTTCTGACAGCTAAGAAATATCTGAAATAAATAAATAAATAAATAAACTACATACCAATCATTAAACAAACACCACCAAATTCCAAATAATCACTGTTGTACCAGTCATATATTTTTGGATCTCAGTGTAGTTAAATTAGAAAACTGTTACTTAAATTAACTAAAATAAATACAGATTAAGAAATTTTAAAAATCTCTTCTTTGAGGCATAACAAGAAAAACTATTTTAAAATACATTTATAGAAAAGTTACAGGTAAAATACTAGATATCAAAATTTGAAGGATGTCTCTAAAAGAGATACAGGAGATAAATAAATTTCTTTGAATGATTTACATTGGATCTCTCTCTCTCTCTCTCTCTCTCTCTCTCTCTCTCTCTCTCTCTCTCTTTCCCACTCTAAATCTAATGTAAGCCTGGAAAATGATATGCAAAATAAACATAAAGGATATAGAAAAAGAAGAAAATAAAGATGAAAATGGAAATCAAAGAAATGAAAAACAGAACTGCCATAAAGAAGAAAAACATCTGATTATTTTAGAAAGGCTGACAACATTAACAAATCCTACAAAATGGAGAGCAAGTGTCACAAGTTCTTAGCATTACTAATGAAGAGAGGCATCACCACAGATGCAAGGGATGGTGATTCTGCTCTGGTTTGGGGGAATGTATTCACCTTTAAGGCAACACATGGTAGAAGCACAATTTCTTTTCACAGCAAACCCTTATGCAACATTAGCTGTGCACATTCTCTACTCAGAGAGGAACCAGTTAACGAGGTCGTGGCTGAATCGAGCTTCCCCCACACACAGCACTTGCAAGGCAAATCTCCTCACAAGTCCCAGAAGGTGGACTGTCGAAAGCCAGGTCCCTGCAGTGGTAATGCCACAGAAGAATCACTCTTCCCCTTGTATAAGTGAGGAAACTGAAGCTTAGAGACAATAGCACATGTGAGTAAGAGTAGAAAGTGAGGATTAATTTGTTTCTTTTACTGTTATTAACATTTAATTAAGAAAATCTATAAATGAAAGTCAAAAAAATTATACAGCACATCCATTATACATATCCACTTAATTTTGATAATAAAGTTCCTGAATTTACTTTATCCCTATAAGGATAAAAATTTAAACTTTTAGCTGCTTCACTGTGGTGCACCACTGTAATCCCAGCACTGCAGGCATTTGAGGCAAGAGAACTGTAAATTTGATTCTACTCTGAACAATCAAGGACTTGTTGTTAGTGCAAAGACCCGGGCATGGTGGCTCACGCCTGTAATCCCAGCACTCGGGAGGCTGAGGCAGGAGGATTGGTGCGAGTTCAAGACCAGCTTGGGCTAGTGAGCTCAAGGCTAGCCTCAACTGCATAGTGAGACCCTGTCTCAAAAATACAAAAAAAAAAAAAAAAAAAAAAAAAGACCCTATTTTACATTTCCAGTGCTGAAAAATAAAACTATACTATGAGAATTACATTCGATCCTCTTTCTTGCTCAGTCAAACTTGTTTACTAGTACTAAGAACTTTCTTATGTCCTGAACATCAGGCAGATTCTTTCAAAGCTTTGTGTACAGCGGTGCTTCCCTCAATTGCTATACAGGTTGTTGCCAGCGTCTTTGGAAGAGGTGTGTGACTTCCCCGGAAGTGTCCTGAAGGCCGACAGTGCTTCTGCCGCTCCTGCCTTGCCTGTTGACGGTCACAGATAGTGCTGACGCTGCTCCCGCCATTTCCTGCCACCTCCACTGCGCTCCTCTGTTTTCTTTGTCATCTGTTCATGTGTTTTGCAGAAATTAGTAAAACATAACGTGACGCACTCACACTGTTCTGAAAACCCAGGATGGACTTACAGCATACGAACCCCTTCCAGAGTCCACTTTAATCCTTTTTGGGCTGTGTTTATGAGCTTAGGACACTATTTCTCTATTTTCTTGAAATAAATGTGGATTATTTCTGTCATGGGTTAAATAATGCCTATGTTTTCTTTATAGTTTTGCTTAGCTGTATTTTCCAAACTTATAGGTAAGTTCTTAAGTTTCATAAGAAGTGTTTCATTAGCATTAATTTCATTCACAAAGAATTTACTGAGTACTACAAAGTAGCCATTATTAGAGGGATTAGGTTCACAGCTTTGAATTAGAACAAAAGAAAGGACAACTGCCTACAAAACTAATAGCTGTATGCTGTTGCTAGGTGCTATTCCTGTATTCCATATGAGAAAATCATAGCTTGGAGAAGTCAAGGTAGAGTTCAAACTGACCCTATCAGTCGCTGTCAGAACTGTGTGTGAGCTCAGAACAGACCAAGATTTCTCAACAACACCCAAGGGCTTTTTCCACAAGTTCCCATAACCGTAGCCAACACTGAGACTTAAGTCCATCCACACATACTTTGCAAAAGACAGCTGCATCCTTTCTTCGCATGGCATTGCACTAAGGTATTCTCAAAATAGTGTTGAAAGGGCTGTGAAACAACAATAGCAAGATCCACGAAAATGGGGGAGATGCCACCGACAGCTATGTTGGGGACCCCCACAGAACATAAAACATTTACTGGAAAAGTTTGCTGAGCCTTGGGGTGGCGTTGTCTGAGCTTGTCATTCTGTCTTGTGGTTGTTTTGTTGTTGTTGTTGATGATGACGTCTTTCCTTTATTTTTTATATGATGATCCATAAGTTTCATAAATAACTGTCTCCGCCAAGTATCCTGCCAGGAGCAGCTCAACGCCATCCCCCAGCACATCTGGGGAAGGCAGCCTCACACACGCTGTACTCCTGTCTACCTACTCTGAAGTCGGGCTGACGGAGAACGGAAAAGGGGGAAAGCCACGCTGTTTGTTTAAAGCACCATTGCCAGCTAATGGAATTTCTCTTTCTCTAGTCACTGAAATCTATATGGGGAGAAGGGAGGAGGGTTGATGGGATCAGCATTTTCTGAGACTTCGACACTAACTAAATTGAAAAAATGCACCAAACATTGGGTTTCAGCTGGCTATCGACTTAATATAGATTGAGCCGGGAAGAAAAATATTGCGCCGTGTGCACTTCGTGCGTTCCTCTTCTTATTAAAGACTTCGCTATGGATAACCTCTCCAGCCTGCTCCTCTCCAGGTCCCAGCTGGGAGCACCATGCCAGCAAGGTGGAATCAGATACCATCGCACGGCACTCTGAAGGCGCTACCATAATTCAGTCTGAAAATCCACGTTACTCTGACCATAAAGCCTACCCGCAGCTCTGCACACTCTGCTTCCTCCTCCCGCCCACTCTCATCTCCGTCTTCCTGCAGATGGCCCACGCAGGGAGATGTAAGCAAATAGTGCTTCGCAGCCTCTCCCGGCCTGCCAGCCACCCGATTATTTAATTATAGCTTTCTGACTTAGGTCCTTCGCCCTTACCTGGGAATGTAAGTGAAATGTGTCAGAAATAAAGAAATAAATTACAAGCTAAATCAATAGGAAAGCGCTGTGCAAATTGGCATCGGGGTGGAGATCTGTTTATCCAAAGGCTTTCAAAGTCATTTAGACCTTCAAGAGGAAAAAAAAAAGAAGAAGAAAACAGACAAAAACAAGGGAAGTTGGAGAGAGGAAGCGGAGACGTCTGTCTGCAGCGCAGACAGGCCCAGCCTAGAGCTATCTTGGCCGTGTCAGGAGACCCAGAGGTTAGGTTTCATACAATTCTCCAGCAAAGGCGCCAAGACACGGCCTCCTAAGTGGAAAATTTAAAAGTAATTTTTCACCTTGAGATAGAGGTTTCCTTCTGTTTAATGCTTACTCAGGCAAGACAACAAATCTCAAAAACAAACACACTGGAGTTGCGACTGCCAAAACTCCATTCAGACAGAAAGGAAGATAGAAGACAAGAACCTCTCCAGCTTGGCTCCAGCTGGAAAAGAGGCTAGGTGGGGCGTTGAAAGCCATGTCTCCTTCCTGTGCTTATCTCAGATATTAACCACAGTTTCCCTAATACCCTTCAGGCTGATGGAGATTTTTGTGTATAACATTGGATTGAAATATTGAATGTGCGCATCTGTGTGTGAGCTGAGTACTTCACATACCTTTAAATTCTACCCATGAGACTTAACTAAGAGATTTGGGAAGTAAAACCTGGGTCATGCCCACCCCCATGGTACTGTCTTGGTAAGGAAATATCACGGAGAGAAAAACAACTCAATCTAGCTGCAAGGAAAGCCGTAACCTCCCTTGCTTGCGGGGAGGTGAGTGAGAATTTCAGGCGTGTGTCCAGATTCTCACAATTCAGGGTCCAGTTTCACCCATTTCACCTCTCTGTCTGTCTTCTTTTCTAGTCCTTTCCTATCTTCTGTGGTGGTGTATTATATCACTCTGTCTTCACCCTCCTTTCTTTTGTTTTGAAAGAGCTTTTACAAAGCGCCGAAGGGAGCATCATTAGCTTTACAGCATCAGAGTTTAGAGATCCCTAGGATTAGGAGAGGATCAGGTGACCCCAGGAGGTGGGGATTCCCTCTTCCTCATTCTCCTCCCACCTGAGCAATCACTGCGGTCCTAAGGATGGTCACCTCACAGCTTAGGGAAGCTGCGGCTATTAAATGAAATGACAGCTGTGAAATACTGAGCACAACATATAGCCCACAGTGACACAATGCAGGTTTAATATGTGAAATTAATTTTCAGCTTGCTAAGGTGCTTTTTTTTGTTCTAATGAGAGTGGCCAGCGGCTACATTGCCTCAGTTACCTTTCTTTCCTTGATGGCACAAAAAACTCAACACCCAGAATCAAGCTCACAGTTTGTGGGGCTTTTGTCTGTACTTGGTTGGGTCTGAGGCAGAGCAACACGTGGCAGAGCGCAGCTAGCTATTCATGGCAGCAGAAAACAGCAAAAAGCAAAGGGAGGAGCAACAGCTGCAGCCGCTTTTCTCCTTGCCTTACATTACAGGCAGGCCACCTTGGGGTGGGAGTGCAGAACTCACCCAGTGCCCATGCCTTCCTCTTGCACAGGATGCGGATGGTCATGAAGCAAGAACCCTGGCTCCCTGCAGAGTCGTTTAATTCAACTTCTAAACTTCTCAAGTTGTGTACAAGTTGACACAATGTATCAACCAGTATAGTTCACCCCTTCTCAACTTGACAGCCAGACACATTTCTTTAAAGGAGTTTCCAGATACAAAGATGTGCTTATTCCTAACATTCCACAACGTGGACATTATAGCACTTTAACAAACCTTAAGAAGCAGTATTGTACAGCAGAATAAAGACACCTATAACGTAAGGCAGCACTGACTATCCAATGAAATAAAAGCTGTAAAGCTTTCAACACAAAATACACCCCACAGTGAAGCAATACGGATTTCATACATTACATTAATTTTCAGCTTGGTAAGTCCCTCTTGTTCTAGTTACTATAGTTTGGCCATGCCTGAGAGTTTCATGGGACAATGGTACTCAGTGGTAAAACACACACAGTCCCAGGCAAACTATCTCTCTCTCTTAATTAGTACAGGGTCTACAGGGTCTCACTACACAGGTTGGACTCATAGTGATCCTCCTGTTTTTCAGCCTCCCAAGTGCTGGGATTACACCTTCGTGCCACCACACCCAGTCTCAGCGTGCATCTCAGTGCATCCTGGGGGCGAGGCCGGCACAGTACGGTGGGGATTGAACCCCCAGCCCCTGCATCTTC
The DNA here is from genome assembly GCA_004027025.1 of Myocastor coypus. Taxonomy (NCBI): domain Eukaryota; kingdom Metazoa; phylum Chordata; class Mammalia; order Rodentia; family Myocastoridae; genus Myocastor; species Myocastor coypus. The sequence continues at coordinate 24,094 of PVJA010030065.1, forward strand.
CTAAGCAGGTGCCTTAATCCTCTGAGCTATTTGACTGGCCCTTCTCAGGCAAACTATTTCTGCTAATTTATGGCCCCTGACATTTTTAACTTTATTTTAAATCATTAAGTACTACCATCAAGAAAATCTATCCTCTTATTTTGCTAAGAGAATGATGATAAAATTATATTTAGGAAACCCAAACTACAAAATACAATTTATAGTATAAAATCATTAATCCTCTGGGGACCTTTATACGCTTTTTTTTCTTCTTTTTTAAGCCCCAAGTATTGAATGTAAGATCTCCTCACTAAGATGGATCTGCAGTTATTTTTTTTTTAATTTTTTTTACTTTGAGGCAAAATCTTGTTGAATTGCTCAAACTGGGCTTCAACCTGTGATCTTCTTGCCTGAGGCCCCAGAACGCCAGGATTACAAGGGTGTGCCAAAAAAGAACACACAACTGGGCTTCTCACAGGTGGTTTTCTTCTGCAGAGGCTCATCAACGCTGCTGCCATTTGCTTTTAATTTTAACATTGCATAGATCAATATCCAATCATAATCATAAAGTCACCATAGTAACTACATTACTTCAGAATATAACAAGTACTTTTAAGACAAGAAATATTTGCCAGAGGAAATTTCAGACTATATTCTAGACATCATATGTTTAAAGGTCTCACTATTTTTATAAGACCCCAAACCAAAATCAAGGCTTAATTGTACAACATGGTAAATACAATTATTAAGAATATATTGTGTTCTTCAGAAGGTGCTAAAAGATTGCTTGATAAACATTCTCACTACAGAATGATGCCCATGGGAGATAATGCGTACATTAATTACCCAGATTTAATCCCTCCATTGTGTGTGTGTATACTTCAAAATATGTTATGCACAATAAATACATACAATTTTTGTCTGCCATTTAAAAAGCAAAATAAAAATGAAGGGTAAAACACTCAATTCTTTAAAATGCTATTTTATCTACCATTTGAAAAATCTTACTTATTTAAACTGTTCCTATGTGTAGATTATTTATTCATTAGGAAACAGAGATCAGGCAAAAAGAAAGAGGGTGGAAAAGAGAAAAAAGAAAGGTTGGGGGACATACAACAGGGGAAGAAAGATGAATGAGGAAAGGAGAGAAGAGAAATCAGAAATAGGAAAGGCAGATGAAAATAGAAGACAGAAGTAAAAGCAAACCTATTGGGTCATATTAAAAATAAGGCTTTGCTGAGCTTGCTGGAAGTACCCAGGAAACTGAGGCAGGAAGATTCTCAAGAGTTCAGTGCCAGCCTGAACTACATAGGGAGACTGTCAAAAGCAAAAACAAAAATAAAATGCACAGGATGAATCAGATATTGGTCTCAAGAACCTTCAAAAGGTTCAGCATATTGATTATAGCAAATGTAACGCTAAAACTATGTTTCGAATACATGACACTCTTGTATTTTTGATATGTACTGCTCCTGGTGTAAACTCAGTTGCTGTCACTTTCTCAAGAGTAGTACTTGAAAACAAGAGACTGGGCCAAATACCATATTCTTGACAGGCTACAATTTTGTATTTCCTTGAATTTTCAAATATCTGTATCAAAATTGTGTAACTGCTTATATCACATTGTATGGAAAGTTATTAGAATATCAATGATGGTCAGAAAATATCATTTACAAGCTAAGTCAAAGATATTTGATACTCAGAAAGCCAGTGATGATAAGCTCAAGTACCTATGTCATAGAGTAATAGCATCACAAAACTTTTCTGCTGGAGGGTTAAGAATGTAAATTAACAGACCAAAAATTGGAGAAAAAGAAGGGCTATAAGGATAGCCAATATTTTGGCCCCAGCCCTTCAAGGTCAATAAGGGCCCAGGATATAAGAGAACCTGTGCTGTAATATCCTATAACCCAGAGGTGTCCCAAATTTTCTGGTTAAGGAGATTATGGGACCTCAGAGGAAAGGGATGAATGAACTGTAGTGCATCTAAGGAGGGTCACCCAGAGAAAAACATTCTCTCAGGCTTTCACAGAAAGCAAAGTGGCCAAGCAATGGCCGTGACTCGTCCCGAAGGCTGACACTAACAACAGTTCTACAAAGTACTGTCTATGTTCTCAAACTTAATCCTGAGGGGATTTGACCCTGGAAGAT
>PVJA010030066.1:0-26057 GCA_004027025.1 Myocastor coypus
CTCCTCCTCCTCCTCCTCCTCCTCCTCCTCCTCCTCCTTCTCCTTCTCCTTCTCCTCTCCTTCTCTTCCTCCTCCTCCTCTTCTCCTCCTTATTCTCCATCTTCATCTTCTTTTTTTGTTTGTTTGTTTTATGGTGGTCTCGGCCTACCTTGGAGGAGGTGGGCCTGGCGCAGCGTGCGGTACCAGAAATCGAACTGCAGTCCTTGCGGTTGCGTAAGCTTTCCTAAGCAGAGGCTTTAGACCACTCAGCCGTCTTGCCAGCCCTCCCTTTTTAAATTAAATTTCTTACAAATTTCTCATTATTGATTTTTCATTAAGCTAATCTTGCTCATTTATATCTGGTAACCTGAACAACTAATTTGAAGACCGCATCAGGCCATACAGCAACCGCTGTTGAATTCCTATTACTCTGTCCAGTCAACTTTTGTATTGTTTCTAATGTTGTGGGGTTTTCTAACATTATTTAAAAAAAAAAAAAAAAAAAAAAAGTGTCATGCCTGAAAATGGAAGTCTGCAAGTGGTAGATACCTACTCAAAATCCCTTTCTGGTTTTATACTTAAAATTTAACTTTTCTCACTTCTACATCTGGACAGTATGGATTAACTGATCGAGGCAGAAACTAAGACTAGGCTGTTGTAGAAAATCAGCCTGTGACATAGGCTCGTAGGACACACGCACACAGGGGCATCCGAGCACCACCGTGCAGCCCTTTCTGTCCTCCGCCCCTTGGGCCACCCTTGCCGTCTCTGTCCCGACCAGGCTCTCAGCACGTCTCTGTCACGACTGCCTGAATAATTCCCCTGCTTCCCTTCAGTTACTCCTCCCTAAAGCTAAATAAGATCAAGCTACTCTGCAGAAGAAAGGGGCTGAAGATAAAGCCCTGGAGGACACTGGGGCCTGTGTCTGTCTCTTCTCTGCTCCCTTTGCCCAATGTTTACACAAACCCAAGTGTACCTGGACCTGCCTGGTCTCTGCTGGTCATCAGGAAATGTGCCTTCTGCCTTTAACCCTCACTTCGTTCTCTCACCTTCACAACCTAAAAACCTCATTTTTTGCCAGCCACCTCCACGGTCAGATCCTGTGATCGTGCGCAGGACTCCATGCTGACAGAGTGAGTCCTTGTGTTCCCACGTTGCTGCTAACACAGTTACTCAATCTTCACGTGTTTGGTGACAATTGCAGGGGTGTGTGTGTGCGTGCGCGCTTGCGCGCATACGTGGGGAGAATGCATTTGCAGCAGCCTGTGAGGGCAGGGCCTTCCGTTGCTCCACCTGTTATACTTAGCCTTCCCACCTGCAAAGCCCCAGTAAATCACTTGCCTTCTGTGCGCATGCTTCAGTGTGAGGATGAGAATAAGGCCAAGGGCCTGGCTTAGCCCCGGGAGCTATGCAAGCGCTACATGAGTGTGTTGTGGTCACTGCCAGGACCCAGCGTGGCCTTGTGCCTGTCACTCAAGAGTCAGGAAGGAAGGGCAGGAAGGGAGTGCCGCCATAGATGGCGCCGCGCTGCGTCCGCTGTGTTAGATCTCTGACTTCCTCCGTAATCCTGTGAATAAGAAAAAACCTGGGTTAATTACAGTGAAGTTCTATAGTCCCGTGAAGTCCTCAGGATGCATTTTAGCAGCATTCGTCCCAAATATGCCCCGTGTTTCTACGTCCTTAGGTCTGTTGTAGGACATTGCATGCCTCCACCAGAGTTCCTCGTTAAGGCTAACAGACTTGGGTCTGATATGTCAAAACTCAACAGACAGATTTCTGAATAATCACTTTCACGAGCTTAGTGTTATCTTAAGAAGCAAAAGGTCAGTGGGGAGTGGGTCCCCTGCCTTTTTATTGATGGGCTCTTTTGCAAAGGTTTGGAGTCATTCTGCACTGCTTATAGAGTCACTTGAGATATAAAATGTCTTTTTATAGTAATGAAAGAACTCCCACAATTAGCGAGAAGGCAGCCATTCATCTTTTTAAATAGTTCAGCTTGGAGAAGAACAGGATTTCAGGTGATATTCAGTAGATATATTGTTATGACAGTGATAAAGCTGGTAATACCAATCTGTGCTTTTCATGCTTAGGGATGTGTATATGTGCATGTGTGTGTGTGTGTGCGTGTGTGTGTGTGCGCATGTGTGTGTGTGTGTGCGCGTGCGCGCACGCACACACACACGCGCACAGGGGCATGCATGGAAGCAGAGGAGAGATTTGTTTCTCTTAACAAATGCAAAAACAGAAACCAGCTCCATGGAAGGTCCTTCATCCATCAATTCCTTATAATTATTTATGACTTATAAATAATGATTACAACATGAATCCACCTTTAATGATAAATATTTTTGAAAGTTTATTTTGACATAATTTCAGACATCAAATTTCAGACTTGCTATTCACTGAGCTCTGCAAAGTGCTTATGCTGTATCCATTTGTGATTCTTTCTGTCTCTGTCTCTCTCTGTATGTCTATCTCACTGTCTCTGTTTCTCTGTCTCTGTGTCTCTCTCTGTGTATCTCTACCTCTCTCTCTCTCAAATGTTAACATGTCCAATAATGGAAAAATAGACATTACTTGCCTCCTGATAGAATAGACTGTCAAGGCCACAATTCTACCGCATTTCTACCAAAAGCAGATAACCTAAATCTAATCAAAAGTACCAATAGACAGGGCCAGAGAGATAGCTTGGCCTTCTAAGCACCTGCCTGGGAAACACAAAGACCCAGGTTTGATCCCAAGTACAGCTAGCCATGTGGGCCCCAGAATCCCATGCCAGTCACTGAAACCAGGTGTGGTGGCACACTCCCATAATCCCAGCACAGGAGAGGCTGAGACAGGAGGATCACTATAAGTCTGAGCTGTGTAGTGAGATTTCTACTCAAATAAAATTTTTAGAAAATATTAAAAAGGTTCTCCTGGACAAACCTAAATTTGAGGTACTCTACAAAGTAAGTGACTACATCAACTGTATGAATACTTAAAGTTGCTGTATGACCTCTTAAAAGATGAATTTTTAGATTTCACTTAAAAATGTATGGTTTGCTCAGTGTTAGAAGCTATTGTGTATTAGTTGCAGCTAATTTTGATGGTGAAGCCAGTTTCTAAGAAAGTTAATCTTGGTTTTCACAATCTTGCTGTTGTTATTGCTTAATCAGGGGGGTTCATATCTGGGTATATTAGTCTGGGCCTCAGAAGGAAACGGAGACACAAGTGGTTTAAGTGAAAAGAGTATAATAGTGGACAGAGGAGGCATAATTAATGAAGACGCCTAGGGAGTGGCTATCAAGAGAAGTCTCCATTGATGTTATTTTTAATTGAAAAATAACGTTTTGTTATGTTGTAATGTATTTTACATTGCAAGATGATTAAGCTAACACATAACTTTTCTCATCTGCTTATTAATTGTACTGAGATTACCTGACCCCTACTGCAGCTTTGAAATACACATTATTCCCAGGGGCAGTGGGCTTGCTGTGAACAGAAGGGTGGGGGATGGGAAGAGGGCGGTGCTTAGACACTCTGATCACCTGCAGACAGACCTTTAGGGTGAAGTTCTGGCACCCTGGGTGCCAACTGGATAACGACCCATAACTACTCTCACTCGTGGCTGGCAGGGGTGCATTACATGAAACGACACCTGAAATGGGAGCCTGTGAGTCCCAAAGCCCACAACTGGGTAACGAGCAATGGACTCTGCACCCAAAGGACAGTTATGAACAGCCAGCTCCTGTGCCGAAGAGGGAAGACCTCCCTCGCTTTTATATACGTTGATGGAAAACACACTTATGAAGCCATAAATAAAGCTGTGCTGCATACATTTTAGTTTATTTCTCTCACTTAGAATCAAAATATATCATGACTTGCTCCTTAATTACAGTAACAATTTATGGAAGGAAGTGTTCTTCAAGTGTTAAACTTGTCCCACATAGGAGACTTCAAGATGCAGAAAGAATACAAAAATAAGTCAAAGAAAAGACAACAGAAGGAAAGGCAATTGTGAAAGCTACAGCCCCAAGTTATTCTAAAGCCAGAATTATAAAATGCTTGAAGAATAGTTTTTGGGAACATCCACTAATAATCAATTCATAACATCTTAATGTGAAAAATTAAAGGTGAATCTTTGTTTGCACTTGAAAACCTCTTACCATCAGGGTATGCTGGGAAAGGGATCAGGAAGCCACCTGCTGGCCCAGTGCTGTGACCCCCGTGTCATAATCTATTAGCTAAATGTCATCAAAGGATTTCTTAATGTCTGCTTGGGCTGCTGAAAGTCTTCAATACTGTTACATATCACATTTTTTTTTGCGGGACCGGGGTTCAAACTCACGACCTTGCACTTGCCACGCAGGCACTTGTGCCTCGGAGCTATCTCCCCAGCCCCTCACATCATTTTTAAAACAGTCAACTTTCTCATGTTGCGCGTGAATACAGAGCTGCCTTAGGCACCTGGGGAGGGAAAATTCCAGAATGTGACAAGTTATGAGCAGTAGTTCCTCCTGGGAACATGCACAACCAGAATGAATTGCACTCACAGCAGAGGCCAGAAAACACTGGGCAAGAAATGGCTCCGTATTCGACCTGGTGCATCCTACCCGTGGGGCCCTCTCAGCGGGGCTGGCCTCAGTGAGAAGTAGAGTGCTAGAGGGAGGCAGTTCTGGGTGGGACATTAGTTATGGTCTCCAGTTCTCGAAGAAAGCCAACAGCCCAGTGCTCAGGGGAAGCTGTGACACCCCCTGCCCCCTCAACCCCCACACATAGAGAAATGAGGCTGCCACTCCCTTGTGGCCCAGCCAAGCCAAAAGGAGCCCCAGGACTCTGGATAAGTCTGCTTGTTATGTGCCTGTGATAATTACCTTCTCCTTCCCTAAAATTCAACCACTACACGGTTGAAGCAGCACATTGGACCAAATGGACTTCAGGATTGATGTAACCTAACACTTTCATGTGCTTGTGCTCTAGAACTTCTTAATAAACACAAGTCTGCCCTCCTACCAGTGATTTTTCTGTTCATTGATAATTTTTTAAAAGGCCAAAGTTGATTTTGCCCCATTTCTCACCAGGTTTTACTCATATGATTTTATACAATTCCTGTTCCATGAGCTCCTTTCACTAGAAATGTTTGTTATACACTACGCTATGCTTAGCTCTATAACAGATGTCTATGCCAAGTTAAGCAAACCAAAGTTGAGAAAAATAATGATCTGCCTAAATTCTTGCAAATCATATATGATGAATGTTCTGATAACTCTCCAGCATGGATGATTTTGGGTTCCTTCCAATGCCAAATGTTTGAGCAGAAACTTAAATATTATTTCCTCTTTCTCTGAAATGTTATGAAAACACACTCTGGAAACACCCCATCTACCAAATAGAAACTTTGATCCAAGTAGAGAATAGCAAATGGCATTTACTTTGAGATTTTAATCAAAATTACACCATTATTGGTGAGAGTGGAAGTTCTTATAAATCAGACAGGCACAGTATTTTGTTCAAGGTGAATTTCAATTCTCAAACCTTTGATGCTTCCTTGAAATTAGGCTATTGCAGTTTCACCTAATCTTTGTATCCATCCCGATTATTTTCCCATGTATTTGTTCCCCAGAAGAGATGGATGCATAGAGACCTTTATTTTCTATAAGAGGTATGAAGGTTAGGAAGGCTTCATCGTTTCCAAGCAGCTGAACTAGAAATTGCTACCAGCAAGGGTGAACCTGTTTGAAGAACCTGTTTATTCTTCACAGGGAGGGGTCTGTTGTTCCCTCGTATTCTGGATAATATTGCATGTAGTTGGACTTGGAGAAATAATAATCAAAAAGAAACAACTCTTACCAAAGCAATGGCAACCAGTCACTGGGGAAGACATGCTATGTGCCCAGGGGTCTGCAGTATATCCGAAAGGATAGATTATTTGTTAAATAGAAGTTTTGCCACACATTGCTAGAATATGGTTTCCATATGAAGGGCTATATTCTTTACTTAATATTCACAAGTTGCTATGGATTAATTAGTCCATCTGTCTCAACAAATGTATTCACATGTTTCTTACACGGATGGCTGGAAAGTGACTTTTCCTATCTGACAAAACAATCTATCCACTTTTCAGTATACTGGAAACAACTTCTTAGAAACAAAACACCCACTTTCCATATCTTTCACAGTTGAGGTGTGCATACTACAAATCATCACCTTAAGATCCGGGTTGTGAAGGGTGTGTGTCTTTGTAGAACTGCTGAGTTGTGAGGTGCAGGGGTGGAAGGAGACCTTAGGAAGTCTCACCCCATCCTTCTTCTTTTTGATCCCCTGAGGGGCTTAAGCACACCGTCTCTTGTTTCCAATTCTGAATTTACTTTGAGGTCTCCGACATGTGCTACATGTCACTCCCTCGTAGCTTCTACAGTTGGTCTCTGTCTCTGTCTGTCTGTTTCTCTCTCTCTCTCTCTCTCTCTCTCTCTCTCTCTCTCTCTCTCTCTCGTTTTGCCTGTCCCGACACCCTGTTTTAGGACTATATCAGTCTGAGTCCTCACTTATCTCACATCAGGTGGCTCAAGCCCCTTAGCATAGCCTAGTCTTCTCTTGCTAAGACTGCTTCTTTGTTAGAGCATCAACTGCAGATAGCTTTTCAGTTGTTCTCTCGTCGCTTAGTTGCAGAAGAACCAAATCAGTTGAGGGCTATAGCTATCAAAATGCCACATGTTATATAGATGAAAAAAATGTTCCCATATTCCTAGGAACACACTACCCTCTCGTTCTGTTTAATGGCCCTTTTGGGAGAAAGAGCTTCTTTCTCTGTAGCATCCCTAAATCAAATTACCGTCCTTCCTGAAACACTTCTGCAGATAAATTTCAAACTAATCCTAACCCTAACCCTAAATGCATAACATGTGGATATTTTATATCACCTGTTTCCACCACATTTGCTCCCAACCATACTCGCCCATTCTTTTCTTTCAGGAAAGCCAACTTCTTTGTTCTCCTCTAGCAAAAACACCCCCACCTTCCCCAGCGTCAAGAAAGCTTGAGTCTACACCATTAACTATGTGGGCACTCTTAACAGAAGGCTTCTCTACTGTCAGTCTTTCACAAAACAAACAAAAGTTATATGCTAAGTTTGAGACAGAGGGGTACAAGGGGAGGATAAAATATACAGATAAATAGAATATGGTCATGGAACCATGAAACACCAAACTCCTTGCTGTTGGTTTAGAACCTAACCAGACAAAAATGGACAACGTTTGCTAGCTAATTCATTTGTTGATTGACTACAGAATTTTCCTGTAGGTTTTAATTTAGATAAACTTCTAATGTTTTTTTTTTTTCATAGCTATAACTGAAAATAGCTGAACAAAGCAACTGCCAGAAAAATCTTAATTAATCTGTTCTTTCTTCTGTTGTGAAAGGCATACTTTATAGGACGGTGACCTTTTGCTAGGGTAGCACTAGGTTGATGAACTTCAAGCAAAGTGAAGGGGTGTTCAGCATTCACACTGCTTATACTTCCTGAGCGATCATGTGGGCTTCTGGTGCCTTGAAAGGTCACAGACTTCTTTACTTTGAGAGATATTAAGTAGCTTATGAAAATAGAGGTCAGCTACACAGTGACTGGGAGAAAAGAGCATCCCCCAGTAGAGCAGGAATATGTTTGAGATTACAGTGACTGTCCTTTCATAAGTTTATACTGACTCTCATAGAGCAAAGACTAAAATTTACATATAAATGCTATCATGGTAAATAAATAGATGTCCTGGCCATAGAATCAATAGCTATTGATCTTCCTAGATAAATACTAATATTGTCTGCATATGCTACACATTGCAATAAAACCTAATGATTCCCCACCTAAATTACTTTTCAATAATTTTTATGTTTCTGCAGAGATCAGCATATCGTCCAGATTTATTAAAAATAATCTTATCCTATGGGAACACAAAATAAGTCATTATTTGTATTTTTAAAAACTCACTTTTTAAAAATTTATTTTTGCTTTGAAGGTTACTAAACAAATAAGCATCCTGAACTCCAAGACTAGATTAACACCTAGACAAGCTATCCAGCCACTGGGAAATCTAGGTTAATGGCATCATCTGTCTAGTACTTATTGGTGCAGCATCAAGTGTGACTGGAAGAAATCCTGGCCGTGAGATTTTGCTTTGCCTTCTTGCATTGTTAAAGGCTTCTTCAAAATCAATAGCCTTTATTTAACTTATTCCGCCACCGTAGAGAACCAGTCTATGCAGGAACAGGGTGCACACTGACATAGCTCCAGCAGATGTTAAATGGTTGGTAATAGACTATGACTTTTTCTGTTCAGATGAAAAGGAGTAATGTGACACTTCAAGAATGGATCTTCATTAACTTGAAGGGACATGATTGAGTAAAGACTGGGACAAAAGCCACGTCTTACCTAGTGCGTAGATTCTCATAGCAATCTTGCCTACACTTGACCCTCTCCAGTGGTCTGTAATTCGCAAATACTGACCCCAGTCAAGAACAGTAGGGATGACAGCTTTCCCAGGAAGGGCTAGGTGTAAGGTTGTGCTTTTCCATTCTAGGCTCTGTTTCATCCTTGGTGACTGTACTTCCAGGGAAGCCTGCAGCAGCACAGCTACCTGACACCTAGCAGGAGCTCCAAAGTAATGATGTCCATAGATGCCCCAGCTTCACATGTCCCACCTGCCCAAGCAAGTACACGAAGATTGCGTCCATGAAAATTCAGTGGCAGTGTTTTGAGTTTAGTCTATGAAGAAAATAATGAAAAAATAAACGCAGAGTAGGCATGTCCAACTGAAGCTTCTCGGTAGCGACTGAGGATCTGAACTGGGACATATTTTACACTGGTGGAAATTTAATTATGCTCATCTTTTGAAGGCACATTAACTCTTTCAGAGGCTGTTGAGTAAATTAGCTCCTCTGGTTCATTAAACCTGTCTCCACATGGTGTGCTGATTTCCACCTGGCCTTGTATCATTTACCCCAAAATGCCCCCCGCTGGTGCTGAGCACGCACAGACTCTGCCTACTCGGGTAGAGAATGTGCTCGAGTGAATGTCAGCAATTGTTCTTCCACGGCAACTCAGTGACTTCTTTCCCCCTCTTTTTAGGCACCCAGGGATATCTTAAGGGTTTGCTAGTGCATAGCAGTTACCAGGGCTTCACCACGAAGCGGGTAGTGCAGTTAGCTGTCCAGGAATGGTACCATTTCCAGAGTGCAGGACATGGCATCGCACCACCAGCTCTATCCTCATGTTCACAAAGGCCAGCACTAGTCATTCGTGTAGCGTGGGAGTCATGGAGCTATTTCAGGATTCTCTAGTTCTTTACTAAAGCACAACTCTCACTAAAGATTGAGTTATCCGGGTCTATTTTAATGGAATAAATTAATGGCTATTTGACAGGCCTCTTTATTGTCCCTGAGAAAGGGTCAAAAAAAAAAAAAAAAAAAGTGTGCTGGTGGCTTGGTGGCTACATGGGATGTGAAACATTCCTGGCCTTTAGCACACAGGTGTGGGAAGGAATAATGTATTTCTCTCTCCTAAAAGCCAAGGACACAGGCAAATTTTGCCTCTTCCGCTGTTGCTTCCTGAGCCACCTAGGACAGTCACGCCTTGGGAGGAACTAAAAGAGTGAAGTATCCAAAGAGATTCTAGGCTGACAGAGGTGCCAGGAGCAGGGCTGGTTTGGGGTGCCGTCCATTAGCTGGGAGCTTGTTAAAAGGACAGTTTCTGAGTTCAGAAACTCAGCCAGGGCCAGGGTCCTGCACGTCTAAGCAGCTCTTCAGGATGCTGAGATGGCAGGCCCATGCATCCCACTTGCAACTGGGAGGAAATAGGCCACAGCACTCGTGAATGACCACATGGCCTTGAGCGAGAGGCTGCCGGACAGAAAGGAAAGCTGATACTGTGCTTTCACAGTAGACTTCAGGCAAGGAAGACTAAGCTAAAATATTTAAAATATCACCAAGGTATTATTAGGTGCTCACTTTCCAAAAGGATAGGCTGGAGCCAGGCATGGTGCCACATGCCTGTCATCTTAGTGCTCTAGGGCGCAGAGGCAAGAGCATCACAAGTCGTGTCACAACTTAGCAACTTAGTGAAAGCTGGTCTCAAAATTACAAATGGTGCTGGGAAGATAGTTCAGTGTAATGGCCCTGGGTTCGAGTCCCAGTACAGGGGGAGGGAGGGAGATATACTTAACATTTCTACCCTTCTGGAGATCTTCACTGTCATCCTCTAATGATGGCATGCTGTGTACACTTTAAGCTCAAATTTGAATTAGCAGTAATTCTGATGGTACACAGAAATTACATTTTTTTGTTACATAGGTCTTGCTTTATCTTGGTCTTAACCATCCAGCAGAAAAGTATAACCATGAGGTATAAAAAGTAAAACCATATTAATATGCTGAGCTATAAAAGACTCAAGTCAAAAATTTCTAACATGGCCAGTTCTGCTGATAACCCACTACTATTATGGACTGTTAGACTATATTGGGTTATTTTGATGAATTCATGCACCTACAATATTTGAATGGAAATGGAACACCCACCTCTGACAAAACAAAACCAACAAGAAAGACATAAATGAGGGACCATTTTGTACTGAAAAAAAAGTAGGATAGATATCCAGCTACTTTCTCTTAGTTCGGTGAGAAGAAAGATTTGTACTAATAGTGCTTAGACAAGATAACATGTCTGCTTCTTGTACTCTGGACACTATGAAGACAATAATACATAATGTATTAATTATTTTAACTGTCCTACTAAACTGTTTTGAAACTTTCATTGCTATTTCTTTCTCATTTAAATGAATAAACGATATTTTTAAAAAAGAACTACTGTAGAAACCTTAAAAAAAAAAAAGCAGTGATTCTGATGGTGTTTTGTTAACTGACTCCAGGTAGTTCATAAAGATCCAAAAAAGTAATTGTTTTTCTAATCTCTTTCACTTCCTCGTGTTGGCAAAGAGTTCAGTAAATGTCAAGGTTAAATGTTCTTTCACCGCAGTGCTATCAGAGCCAGCTGAAGTTCCCTCTGCAGCTCTTTTTAGTCTGTCTCAAGAGCCTCTCCGTTCTTCCCTCTGAGATGAGCAATGTCCTCCTCCTTCCACAGGTGAACGGGAAGGATCTCTCCAAGGCTACTCATGAGGAGGCTGTGGAAGCTTTTCGGAATGCCAAGGAGCCCATTGTGGTGCAAGTGTTAAGGCGGACGCCGCTCAGCAGGGCCTCCTATGGGACGGTCCCCGACGTGCAGCTCAGGAACGCCAGCACGCAGACTGACATCACCTTTGAGCACATCATGGCGCTGGCCAAGCTCCGGCCGCCTACACCGCCCGTACCTGACCTCTGTCCACTTCTCCTGTCAGACAGGTATTTCCCTGCCATTTCCCCCCGAACACCCCCCTCATCCTTCTCCCTTTAAAGTAGGTGTTGGAAAGAATCAGCCTCCCCAGCACGAGAGCAATTAGGGACAAGGGCTCCCTCACCGCCTGCAGAACCTCTCCGAGGAGACTTCGCCAATTAGCTCCCTGGCCTAGCTGCCCGCCGTGCTCCCGGGCCCATGCAGCTGCTTCGCCTCTAGAATTGGACCCTCGGAGAGGCAGTGGAGTACTGGCTCTGATTAGCTCGCCCTCCTATTTGCAGACCCCGTCGGCCCTGTGCTGCTTCTGAGCACTGGTCAGGGAAATCGATTTTCGCACCAGAGCTGCCAACCCCTTATTAAGACTCAGGTAGATGTGACAGGTTGGCACCTTGTCCTCCTCTGTGGGTCGCCTCTCTCTCTGCCTTGCTTTTCCCTACTTTAAAAGAGAATCTAGGAAATAAATTTGATTAAAGTACAATTCTCCAAAGAAACCAATTACCCAATATATTGAGATATAATGGTCTAGGCTGTCAGAGAGTAAATAGAATGCTCTAAAATAAGGAACAATTAAAGCGATATTTTCTCCTATTTTTACCTCACATGAAAGCAGTCCTATTTTACTTCAAGTAATCTTATTTGCACAGTTAAGTATATTTTGCCTGGTTTGCTTTGTTCTCTGAGATTTTAAGTAAACAGCCAAACACTACGGAGAGTTTGGTTCCTAAGAGCAGTGGTGTCTTTTGATTTTATTTTCATTGTCTTCTCTAAGCCACTCTTGACTTCATAAAACAGAAATGGTCACAGCACTTCCCTGCCTTTGGGGGCCTGCGTCATTCTGTTTATTGGGTCACGGGTGTGCAAGAGCATCTCATGAAACCTTGAGAAGAAGCCCTGGCAGGGCCTGGGTCCTTCCTGCCTTGGGCCAGCTAATAGGCGTGGTGACCATGGCATCTAGGCGACAGAGTTTTCCACAACCTCCTTAGGCAATTCTAAAGGGCAGCCAGGTTTGAAAACCAGCCCCTGAGACTTCAGCTTCCAGGAAGGTGGAAGCACTACTCATACACCTGTACCAAGACTATTTGTTCCTTGCACACTGAAGAGCCCTTGGTGTCCAATGACAGTAGCGCTAGGTTGCTGGGGTAAGACTGCGAGGAAGAAGAAAGCCTCTGCCTGCTGGAGTTTGGGGTCAGGGGGCTAAACCACAGCAAGCAAACCGATGCATGGTCTTCACTAGTACACTTCACTTAGCGCCCACCTGGTGCACGCCCACCTAGGCGATCCTGTGCTGGTACCTTAGCATGGTCCAGGCACTACTCCATGTGTTTTACAGTAATCACCTCATTTGCTCCTCACAACTCCCGGGAGAGGAAGCGCGCTGTGTTCCTACCATCCTCGTGTCACAGGCGAAGAGGCACGTGCTGGGTAACTTGGCCAGGATCCCACAGCAAGAAAGCAATGGAGGGCGGCCTCGAGGCTGAGAGGTGCAAGCCACCGCTGGGCTGCTTCTTATAAATCCCAAAGCTCCAGAAAATGACCTGTGGCTGTCCTCGGCCAGGCCCATGCCTTGTGCTCCCCACTTCCTGGTTTCCCTTGTAATTACTGCACGGTCCTAAAGTTGCCACTGTCTTTCTTTCCCTAGTGAATAAGTCAAGTGCGCCGACATATTTCTAGTATGTGGCATAGAGACTGGCACCTGGGTGGCACTCAGTTAAGGTTTTTCAAATGGGTACGGTGTTCCTTGTGGCACAGCTCCCTTCTTGCTAAGGACAAGTGAAACATGTCATCTGCCCCTAAAGAGCGAGCACTGCCAAGATCCTGCCTGGCTCTTTTTGCAGAGCCAGACTCAATCCCAGGAAGAGGGTTGACCTGGGACACCGGCTAGCCTATCGGTCTCTATCTGTCCCTGTCTCTCTCTCTCTGTCTCTCTCTCTCTCTGTCTCTCTCTCTCTCTCTCTCTCTCTCTCTCTCTCTCTCTCTCTCTCTGTCTCTCTCTTTCCAGTGAGTGAAAAGGAAATCCAGTTTTTAATAATATCCTCTGCAGTGACATGGCTTATGGCCATGCCTGTCACCAACTTCAGAATTTGCACTTAGGATTTTCACTAACTTTTATAGACATGAGATTACCTCTTTTACTGTTGTTAAACTATGCTTAGCTTTCCTATACTATACTGATTCAAAGACATTATTATTTGAAATATCTTAAGTATTAAAGCATGGCTGTAATCCACACCCAGTTTCCCCTCCCTCGCTTTGCTTAGCATGTTCTGTCACTGGGAATTTGCTAGAACTTTGTAGTATATAGGAATCTCCAGTGCTGGCTGCTCTGCATCTTAGTATGCTAAATTAAGGAGGGGCGAAGAGGTCTGTGAGGGCAACGGAAAAGGGGATCTTAAGGAGCAGAGCAGGGATACTGTGTGAACATCTCACAGTCTGAAAATTATGGGTCTCGGGAACTGACATTTCCAAAGTGGGTGAAGAGTTTGGGAATTGGCTGTGCTTTGCTCCAAAACAGGCCCCTCTGGGAGACTGCGGTGCCGCTATGCCACCTATTCTGGGGAATAGAAGAGGCCAGAGGGGTACCCGTGGACTCAGACTGTCAAAACTTTGCACCAGTCCCTTCCCAGAATGCAACTCAGACCACGGCCCTTCCTTTCAGTATTTTCCCAGAAAGAACAAATTGATAAATTTCAGGAAGAGAAGAAAGAAGAGCAATTTGTTCTTTCTGAACTCTTGTCTAAGAAGTCCTTAGATCACTTCTTTCAGAGCAGAGAAAGCTGAGGCAAATTATAAAATCAGTTTTCATCTTGGAACACGACTTTTCTGATCCACCCCTATCATATTGCTGCATTCCCCACAGCTGTCATTCTCTTCATCCGGCGGAGCATGAACTTTATGAAGACAACGAGTACCTCTCCAGCCTGCCGGCAGACGCAGACAGAACCGAGGACTTTGAGTATGAGGTAAGACAGACGTAAAGCTAGGTTAGTGTGCTCAGCTGTAAAAGGCTTAAATCAACAGCTTCCCACATTGCCAGTTTTGCCAATAACCCACTGTGACTGTGGAATACTGGACTATGTATACAACTACTTTCTCTTAGCTCAAGGAGAGGAAAGTTTTTGTACCAATAACGTTTAGAAAAATTATCACGTCTATAGCCTGTGCTCTGTATAACTACTAGGAGGACAACAATATGCAGTGTATCAAATATTGGGAAAGTACTACTAATGTGTTTTGAAACTCACATTGTTATTTCTTATTAAAAAGTAATAAAAAAAGAAAAAGTATAAAGAAAAAAATGAATATGAGGTAAGATGCCTCCCACAGCGTGTCTCGCATCTTCCTGAAGCTGTGGCGCAGGAGCTTTGCATAACAAAGAGGACAGCTTGTTACTGAAAGAAACATCTTATCTCTATTGGGAAAGGATCTTTTATATAGTATTTGTTTAGTTATTTGTCTCCAATATTTTACATGAACTGGAAAATACTCTTATGAGCTTGAGAATAATTTGCTCACATTTTTGCTGCCTTCGATAGATTATTTTGCAGTGACCTTACTTTTCTTTTTTTAATGCATGCCGGTTTCTAGGCTGAGTTTGGACAGGATGTTATTTTTTAAAGCAAGATTATGTTTTTTCTCATTCATTGTACAGTATTATGATTTCACTTGCTAAAGCACATTTTATTATGTTGAGTTATATTCTTCAAATTCTATATTATCTTTATTCAGGAAGATATCCTCATGTGCAGTTGCACAGAGATATTAGAAATCCAGCTGACCTCCTTCCCTTCATTGTAAAACTGTTTAGCTAGGACAGGACAGAATTCTAGAGAGTTCATAGGGGACCGTGCAACATTTCAAAGAGCCCATCTAATTATTCAAAAGCTCTCACAAAAGTTAGAGGATTTATCCTAATATTTCCCCACCTTGTGCAGTCTACAGATCTTTAAAAGGTTTCATACTACTCTGACATTTGGAAATAAAATAGATGGAGGAAACAGGGAGGCTTTGGTAAACAGCCAGCCCGCCTGTGATCATCTGCCCTTTTAATACCTCCAGTGCTGACTTACAAGTTCAGCAAAGCGTTCTTTTCCCTTTACAACCAGGAAATCCCGAAATTGCTTCCCTTAGGAGGATCTGAAATCAAGGCTGATTCAGTGAAGCTACCCAAAGCACACAGACATTTATTTAAAATCTTCCCCCAGCCAAAGTTATCACTGGCTGCTATAGAAATCACTATTTCTGGTCACCAGAATTTGAAAGGAGCTGTCGTGACACCTTGTATCTGAGTAGATGGTTTCATCCTCATTACCCCATGGGTTCATATTTTAACTCCTTTTCCTCATTAAGTTGAGGGAAAAGTTCTAAATCTACTCAAGTATGGGCATGTGTTTTATCTGTTCATGCAAAAATCAATTAAGTCGCTTATCCCAATTATTCAGGTGTAAACTGTTTTTAGTTTTAGTTGATGAACAGTTTGGATCCAGGGACTGGAATTACCTAGCTCACTCTAGTTTTTCCTTTACTCTAAAGCTTTATTTGAGTAAGTCCATGTTCCTAGAGAGGGGACTTGTTAAGGCTCAGTAGGTTAACAGGAAAAATCCTTTTAATCCCCAGCGTAGCATCAAGATATTATAATACATGCAGATCGCCTTCTAATTCTGTACAGTTTACTGTAATTGAACCAATCCTGTTTTGACCCACGTCAGTCCTTAGTAGATGCCGAAATTCAGATGACAGCAGTGTGAATGCCAAGACAGGTTCTCAGCAGCTGTACTCTTGACTAATCACAGCATCACAGTCATCAATTTGCTGTCAGCTGTGAGTTTTGTTGCCAAAGGCACCTTTGTGAGTGATTGAAATAAAGAATATTCCTATAGACATGTAAATAAGGAGGGACTTGCTCTGGCAGTCCTCGGCCACAAATTGATGCATATCAGAGCGTCAGAGTGGGTAACTGTAGGGTGTGGAGACTTGGGAGAGAGCCCCAAGCCTGATCTACCAAATTTAAGGGCCAATAAAGAGCCGACCCACCCATCTCAGTTTGTTGCAGGTTCCTAATGTGTAGGCAGTGGGTGTTGTCCTTTGCAACTGCATCAGATCCTGTTACAAAATCTGGTTGTCCAGGGTTCGATTCCTGCCCGGCCTGCCGCACTAGCCCCGCTCTTGGGAGTGCTGAGACAGTGATAGAGTCTGGGCGTGGTGGTGCGCACCTGTAATCCCAGCACTTGGGAGGCAGGAAACAGAAAGATCACCATGAATCAGGACTACATAGTGAGACTCTGCACACAAAAAGTCTGGTTGTTCCCCCACCATCACCAGACTGTAAGTGGAATGATCTTGAAACACTAATTATGTCTTCTTGTTGTGCACAGTTGGCACTGTGTGGATAAGAAGCAGACTGATGGAGAGTTTCCAGGCCAGCTGAGATGGGCTGGCCCTAGTGGGGACTTCATCATAACCCTCTAGTCCTAGGGTGGCAGAGATGAGCGCCTGGCCAGCTTTATGTCACTTAGAGAATATTGCCTGAAACCAGGATTTAGTAGTCAGAGACAGCTTCCATTTAAGAAGAGGATCCCTTTCTGCCTCTATCCAAGCATAAACACACACACCAAGCCAGTAGTCAAAGCAGAAAGATGATTTTTTTTTTTTTTTTTTTTTCATCAGCCTTCGTTCATGATACCACTAAAGTACTGGGTGTCTTGATAAACTTTTGCCCCAGGGAGTTTAATTTCTTAGACAATGAGTGAAGAAGGCTCTGTTGGAATCAATGGTGATAAGTGCCAATGGAGGCCAGCAAGAGTGTGTCATGGAGAAGTGAGGGTCGTGGTGTGGCACAAGGTGTGACTGTGCCTGTAAATGGTGGTCAAACACATCTTCTCTCAGGAGAGAGGTGAAGCAAGGGAGAGGTGAAGCCGGGCAGAAGGGTCCTTCCAGGAAGCAGGGGGGGCAGCAGGAAGCACAGAGCAGCCGGGAGAGGACAGTGTACCCCAGCAGTAGGCCAGGCCAGGGTGGGAGGGAGCGGGCCCTGCCAAGCAGCCTCGCCCTGGAGAGTTACCAGCGCCATGCAGGGCTGCATTCTGACATCCTGCAGGCTCACTCTGCTTCTGGCACAAGGTGGACAAAAGGGTAGCAAAGCTGTAGCAGAGAGCCAAGGTCTGAGGAGGAGGAAGAGGCTCCGACCTGGTGGCGACAGGGGTGGGCTAGACCAGGCTGGAGGGGCACAGCGTCCGCCCCCAGCCCAAGGACTCTTGCCTGAACCATTTCCATCTCTCACCTCGTAACTTGAATACAGCTCACACTGCGGTGATTGTTCTGACTTTTGAGAAGCAAAATATCACAGAGCAGAGTGAAACACAGCTTCCAGCACCCTGCTGCAACTGTCAACGCGATGCGCTCATTAGAAGATAACTCGGTGTCTACCAACTGCATCTCTGAACTTGCTAAAATGCGGATTGTGCGACTAGGTAGGCATCTTTTCAAAGACCTGCTTGTGCCTGACTCGGTAAACCACCGCTGATCCGCTTATCTTGTGAATACATATTTAGGGACAGTTAGGGTGTGGATTACTGACCTGCCAGACCGAAACAAATCTGACCGTCTCATACATACGTATTTAGAGATATTTCGATGTGCAGATTATTACGTCAATAGAGTCACCCCTCCCTGCGAATGGTGATGGACAACACAGGTCTCTTTAGAAATATTAGAGTCCGTGTGCCAATGTGCTGGTGACACTGGTATGTTACAGACCTCTATGAAATTTTAATGACACCCATATCTCACCATGACCTATCGCCACTTTCCCTAAGAAAAATATTTGACTGGGCTTAAAATTTCCCCGTAGTGCTACTGAGAAGTCTCAGAGGACCAGTCTACATTAAAAGACTCACAGCTGGAAATTTATTCTCTTTTTTTAAAAAATGACGGAACTCGTTCCCTAATTAAAAATGATGAATGGATTTAATTTTATTTTTCAAAGAAAAAAAAATGAAAGCATCAAACTTTAAACAATGCACCCATCCTAAGAGCCAGGGCACGGGCTTCCACGGGATATCAGCCAGCACGAAGCTTTCCTTCTTTATTTTCAACTTTGTTCATTTTTTTTTTTCCTAGAGCCAGCTAAAGGTTGAAATAAATCATAAATAGCCCTTAGCAAGTCAGAGGCAGAGCTCGAATTCAAGCTGTACCAGAAATAATTTAAAGGGAAAGGCTTTGAGAAATATAGAACCCTTTCACCTGCCTCTAATAAAGACGTGTTTTCCACTGCCTGTGTGCACAGGGGAAGCTGAATTTCTTTGCAACATGTACCATGGACTGAAACTCTCAAAAGTCAGTGCTGGTGGAAGCGTAGGAAGCCAAAACCTGCAAAATTTTAATAGGGTGAACACCCCACATTCTTCAAGACAAAGAAATAACTTAAGCAGCATTCCGAGCTTTCCAGCTGTCACCAGACACACTGCCTAGAATCATTCGTATGTCCCCTTGCTCACTCTGAAGTCGCATAGAAAGGTGCCTCAAGTATGTATGTACTTGTATTATCCTGATGTGATAATAATACGTATTATTGTAAAAGTAAAACCAAAGGAGTTTGCATGTCGTTGTCACTGGTACGCAAAGTGGCAAGCACAGGACAAGTGTATGCCAGAATCCGTGTACGCAGTAACTAAACACCGAGCGCCGGGCACAGTGGTAATTGCTAGGAATGAGCATTTGGCCTCATATTCATTATCCTCCTCTTGGCAGGGCTTGTACAAAGCATACACCAACCCTTGTGCTGTTGCTGTTTTGCAAAATATATTCCCTAATGTTGGCTCTCTATGGATATGTACAGGATTTAAAAAAAAAAAAATCCTTATTTATGTTATGGCCGGCTCAGCCTGCCCTGGGGGCGGGGCTGGCACAGCATGTGGTGCCAGGGCTAGAACCGCGGTCCCTGCAGTTGCCTAAGCTCACCTAAGCAGGTGCTTTAGACTGCTAAGCTATCTCACTGGCCCCTGCACAGGATATTTTTGAGAATTAAACTACATAATTTCTTACATAGTTCAGAAAAGAGGATTATGATTTAGAGTTGCACTGAACACATAAAAACCAAGATTGGTCCAGTCATTTATTTTTTACCAACCTCATGATTTATGAGGCCAGCATAGAGAAAAATCTCCCTGGCATGCATGTGTAGGGCCATGGGGATCTTTCGTGGCTCGGGCGCGGGGGGGGGGGGGGGGGTGTGCTTCCCTGTTCATCGATGGGCCATGTCACTCATCGTGCAGAAGGTGCTCCATATGTTCAGTGAAGGAGCAAATGACGATCCCCACAGTTGCCCATCCGGACCAGCTGTGTCCCTTCCCTCCTGGCTGCACAAGGAAGAACTCAGGGCCACTGTGGGCACAGTAAGCACCCCTCATTTCCCTGCAGGTGTTCTTCAAGTTAAAGATCTCAGTACCAGTTCCATTTTTAACTGTGTGAACTCGTTCTAAAGATAGGAACCAAAATGGCAGTTTTGGCAGTTGTTGGTCTCCATAGAAACTCAAGTTTAGTAGCCATGACTGTATAAAATCATAGAATCTCACACTTCTACAAAATCCTTCTGGCCCTCAACTCATCCTGCCTGCATCTTCATTAAAGGATCAGTCAGCGCATGTGTACAACCCTGAAATAAGCAGGGACCTGGGGGCCCAGGCAGTGCCTGCTGCCCGATGAGCTCTGATACTCACAGTGGTGAGCCTCGCAAAGGGTTTGGAAAACAAGGCTACAAGGAACGGGCTTGGGAATGACACATAATTGATGATGAGTTTGTATATTATGTATTACTGTGGTTGATAGAAGGGAACATAGTGTGTGAAATGTGGAAAGGTGTAATGCTCAGGAAGTTTTAGTTCATGGACGCTTTGACTTTCACCAGTCTCTTTGATTGTTAGCCACATTGTGTGATTATTAATAAAATATCTAAAATAATCTTAAACCAGCCACTGCTGGGGCAGTAAAATCATCCATTTAAGAAGAAACACCTTAATAAGCGTCGTTCTTTGGGGAAATGTACCGAACGGAAAACTGAACTAGATGAAGTGTGAAAACATTTTTATGGCTTGACCATTAAAGAAGAGATTCTGTCAGTGCAGACTTTGTTCGCGGAGAGGCCTGTTAATAACAGTTTTCTCAATGAGGTCGTTCTGCAAAGGAAACAAACCTGAGAGTTCTGTGCTTCCCGCCTCTTGTGACACCTTTCTCCTTCCTATCACAGCCGCCTCTCAGCAGTGGTCTAACTCCAGGAGAGGTCAGGGTGAGGTCCAGGGAGGCGTGGCCGAGGTGGGGCAGAGGTGTGGTGGAGTCTGGCCTCTGCACCTCTGAGGCCAGCCTCTCCCACACAGCCCCAGTCCCACTTCCATTGCAGTAGCTCTCTTTTTCTCTCTGTCACCACTGTAGAGTCTGTGCCTGGAGCCAATTCCAGACTCCTCTGCTGGCACTGGGGCTGCTGTGTGCTCTTAACCATCCTGCCTTTCTGGGCATCTTGAGGTCTGACTCCAGGGCTTGATCTTTAGATAATGGCCCCAGATTACACCACTTTTGAAGTTATATGTTTCTCTATGTAGGTTGCCTCTCTTAATGGAAGTGATCACTTCTAAATATCTCTACCACAGGCTAAGTGCCTGCCTGGCAAGCTGAAGGACCACGGTTCAATACCCTGTGCTACATGCCGTGCCAGCCACTGAATCTAGGTGTGGTAGTGCATGCCTGTTGTCCCCGCACTGGGGAGGCTGAGACAGGAGGATCACTGTAAGTTGGAACTGTGTAGCAATACCCTATAACTAATAAATAAATAAATAAATAAACAAATAAATAAATGACTAAGCATAAATAAGTATCTTTACCTCACCAGAGGGGCCTAGAGTATTTGCTGGCACACAGTAGGTCTTTGGCAGCATTGCTGCGACACTGAATACATTATTGATTGATGCTTTTGTATCCTGAAAAGAGTTTTAAAGTGTTGAACTGGGAAAAGAAGAAGAAAGCTGATAGAGAACAGCAATTTGAAATAGAGGTGTGAAAGCCTTTTTTTTTTTTTTTCCACCCATAATGCCTCAACTAACCTAGTAATTAAATGGATGCAAACATTTGCACATGCCAAGATATAATGAAAGATAATTGAGGTTTGGAGGCTGTCTTAGTTACTTTTCTCTCATTGCCTGGACAAATACTTGACCCACAAGCTTAGGGGAGGAAAGGTTTATTTAGCTGACAGTTACTGGAGGTTTCAAGATGCTGCCCCTGTTTTATACGGTCTGGAGGGGAGGCTGGAGTGCTGCAGTGTCCAGGATTATCTGCTCCATACCTTCAAGAGACCGCCGCCTGGCTGGGGGTGGGGGGGCCTCTGACAGTGCATGCTGTAAGTTTAACGGGTTCCCACCTCTCTTGGCCACACCCCTTCAAGCCCCACCCCTGGAGCGGTGCACTTCACAGCCCCATGATTTACATGAGGCTTTAGGGGGACAACTAGATACAGACCACAACTTTCTGCCCCTGGGCTCCAAAGTCTCATGTACGTCCCTTTCTGCAGAAGGCATTTTAGTCCATCTCTAAGAGTTTCCAAAGACCCAACAGTCTCAGCATTGCTGAAAAGTCCAAGTCCCAAGTTTCCTCCAAGATCCAAGGCAAACTCTCAACTGTGAGCTCCTATACAAATGAAAACTTACATACATCAATCATTCCAAGGCATGAGATAAACACTGCCACTCCAAAAGGTATACACAGGACAATATAAACCACTGGGGCCAAAACAAGTCCAAAATTCAGTAGGATAAACCTTAAGTCCTATAGTTCCATGTGGAACATTGGAACCAATCTGTGGCAAATTGTGAGCTCCATGTGGCTCCACCTCTATGCCACTCTTGGTCGTAGCTCCCATAGCTTCTCTCTTAGGCTGGCTATGCTCCCTCTTTGCAGTTTTCCTTAGATGATCCATGTTAATGTATTTTCCAAACTTCTGGGGTTTCCACAGAGCAGGCTTCTCACTCACAGCTTCACAGAGTTGCCCTCCCCGGCACACAATGCCTCCTGGGCTTCCTTCTGAAATTGAGGTGGAAGTCTTCTTAACCTTAGAACTCCTGCAATCTGCATGTGCCTAAAACCAAAGCCACGTAGATGACACCAAGGTCTACTGCCAGCTGGAGCGGTAGCCAGCCTTCCTTCTGTTTTAGCTGTAGAGGTGAAGTGCCTGGATTTCTGAACACTCTGACCCTTATTCCAGAAAAGAAAAAAAAATTTTTTTTCTCTATGCTGGTGCCATTCTGTAGTCTGTTGTTGCTGCTGTCTCCGCTCTGGAACCTGATGTGGCCGCTGCCTCCATTCTAGAACATGAGGCTCTGCGGCTTTCTCCTCAAAGCAAAATCCCTCACTCTTGCAATTCTGAGCCTGCAAAAGATGAGAGACTGTCAACTCCTGTGATGTCCTCAGGACATATTTTCTAGTGTCCTGTTCCTCCTGGGCAATGAAGATCTCAGCTCTATCTTTGCAGTCCAGAGCTTCCCTGGTACTTTCTTTCTGGCCAAACTCACAATAGTATAAACCATGCTGCTGGGCACTTTGCTCCTCATTCTCAACACATATTTGATTAAGAGACCCCAGCAATAACCATGCCACTGCCCCAGTATTCAACTGCTTTGAAATTTCCTTCAAAAGATTAGGTAGTCCTCCATGTTTAATCTCAGTCTCAGGAAAAGTCTCTGGACACGGGCAAAATTCTGCCAAAGTTTGGCCAAGTGAAAACATAAGTGATCTGGGGTCCAACTTTCCTTGCAGTCCTTCTTTCCAGCACAAACCTCCCCAGCCTGGTCTTAACAGGTCAGCTTTCTGTCAGTCTTCTGGTCTGAGCTCTGACAAGAACCTTCCCTACAGAAGTGCCAAAACTGTTCCAGCACTTTATGCATAGGCAACATCTCCAAATCTTTCCTATTTCTTCCCATAAACCATTCCCAAAAGTGTATAATCTACATGGTCAGGTTTAGCCACAGCATGGACCCCACTCTCCTGGTCTGTCTTAGTTACTTTTCTCTCGTTGCTGGGACAAATACCTGACATGCAAGCTTAGGGGAGGTGAGGTTTATTTAGCTCACAGTTACTGGAGGTTTCAAGACACCCCCCCACCCCCGCTTTATAGGATCTGAAGGAGGGGCTGGGGTGCTGCTGTGCCCAGGGTGATTTGCTCCATACCTTCAAGAGACCACCACCTGGACGGGGTGTGTGGGGTGGGGGGGGACTTCTGACACTGCGCTGTCAGTTTAATGGGTTCCTGCCTCTCTTGGTCATGCCTCTTAAGCCCCGCCCTTGGAGCCATGCACTTGACAGCCCAATAATTTCCATGAGGCTTTGGGGGACAACTAAATACAGACCACAATAGAGGTGATTGTTTTAACAACGAAAATATGTATATTTCACTCCAACTTTATAAGCTGGTAAAGCCTTATAGAGAGGTATTCTAATTTATATAGGAAAAACAATGGCCAGGGCTGGGTTCTGTTAGGATAACCATACATCCTGGCTTGGCATAAATAGTCCTGGCTTGTGCTTTAGTGTAATTATGAGCAGACCTTCTTTTACTTTGTTTTTTTTTTTATTTTTAAACTTCTTTTACTTAAAAAAAAAAATCCTAATTGAACAACATCTTACATTACTACCTTAAGTTTTATATTTGCTGGCCTTTAATCAAGGCTATCATATAACCCGATATGATATGCAGAAGTGATTCTGAAATTCTTGAATGTCCATGTTTACTAATCAAATTATTTCACTGGTTGTGAAATTTGACTCAATGGGAGCAAAGTCCCCCTTACAAGGTGACTGAAAAGGAAAAATCAAAATGCCACAAATCTGAACACAGTCGTTAATGCTATTGTAATTCTTTCAGGTTTATTACAGAAAAGCGTGGAATTAGTTTTACTATTAATTTGGGCATGTAATTTTGTAAAACAAATATGAAGCAACTCTTTCAGCTCACTGATTATGACAACACCAAATCTTATTTCCTAAGAAAACAATGAAATGCAAATTGAACCTTCCAAGCTAGTTATTAAGCAAGGTTACCTTGGGTGCATTTCTTTTACAAAGAGTCTAGATCTAAAATGAAAATCCCTTATACTACAAATCAAAATGCTGACATTCAGTTTTTATTTGAAGACACTCACAATACACATTGAGAGGATTTCCTTGCATTACTTAGAGATGTCTGTGAAAGGTTGTGTTTAAGGTGAATGTTTGCATATCACTGACTTCTATGCCTTCCAAAAAGTGTTTGCAGAGGGTTAGAGAACTGGAGGCTGCCTTTTCTGTTATAAAGCAGATTTCCCGGAAGGATGCCACTGTTACCTTCCAAGGCAGTGTAGTTCAGTGGCAGAAAGCCAACAAGGAGTTGGGCCCCCATCCTAGCCCCCTCTCTAGGGTGGACCACTCAAGCTTTACAGCTCAGCATCTGTGCCTGTGAAGGCCATGAGCACAGCCCGTGTGCAGTACAGGCCATGTGTCCGCACATCCTGGTCCAGGGCAGCTCCTATAAAGCAAGACGCATGTGTAGCAAGTCCTTAAAGAGTTTTCACAGGTAGTTTGATATTTCTAATACATTAACTCATGTGTTTTTATAGCAAGAGGACATGAGCACTCACGTGGTATACACTGGCCTACGTCTAGTACCGATGTCTAGCAAGTAGCGCATCTCTGCCGCCATCTTCTCTTTAGCTTCGGTGTTCAGAGCAAGATAAGTCATACACATTTGCTAGTTTGAATTGGTGGAGATAGTCTGTAGGAATTAGAAAACAAATGAAGTTGTCTGAATACAGCATTTGATTTTTTAAGTTAGAAAAGAAACCTAGTCTAGGTTTTCTCCACCATATTATTGTTGTCTCCACCATGAATATTGGAGTCCTTGAAGGTGATCTGTTTTGTACTGGGGCAACGGTGTTTCTTCTTAAAGAATATAAGCTATCAGCAGTGCCCTTGTTGGTAGTGACGTGTGCAAGACATTAATATCCACTGTGGATTAAATGACAAAATATCATATAGTTTAATGCAAACAAACATGAACACTAACAATGTGTGTTGTGAGCCAAGCATTATGGCAAATCCAGGCTACACTTTTGAGCCTCCTCATAAAAGGCTTCACTATTGTTATCTGCCATTGTGCCATAGCATTGGGGCTGCGTTTCCTTTTCTATATGCTTTGCATTTCCAAGTAAAAACACCATTGTGCCGCTTTGTCATTTTTTTCAGTTTTCTACATGACTCTTGGCCACATTCCAGAGTAAATTCCAGTAAAATTGTTGTATCAGTGCACATAATTATTAAGATTTGAGAGAAATGTGTATTGACAAATTGTTTTCTAATCATAGTATTGTTTCCAAATAACAATACTACAAGTAACATATAAGAGTAGTCTCACTAGTACCCAGCAGGGTACTTATTTCCTTATTGTCATACAATTTCTATTTTAAATCAATTATAAGAGGGAGGAAGGATGGGAAAATATTGCTCAGTGGGAATGAGGCTACAGCTACAAAGGAGATTAGTGTTTCATTGCATTGAGTAGAAAGACTGTAGATAATGCTGAATTCTGGGTGTTTTAAAATAGCTAGAAGAAAGGATTTGGAATGTTTTCACCACAAAGAAATTACAAATGTTGGAGCAGATGTATAAATAGGCTAATCTTTTTTTTTTTTTTTTTTTTTTTTTTTTTTTTTTTT
>PVJA010030067.1:0-26138 GCA_004027025.1 Myocastor coypus
CAGGTTCCTTCCCATTGGTCCTCACAAAGTGCGCTTCTCTGGGAGGGGCAGGCTGGCGCTTCAGTTGAACCCAAGTACCTTTCTCTTTGGCTTCTTTCTTTTTCTGATCATTTTCCTTGACACGTTTCAGGAAGCTATCACGACTTTTTGAATGTTTAATATGCTCAATATGTACATTAATCCTCTTGGCAAGTATCTTACCCTTAACTTGCTTGTTTACAACAATGCCAACAGCCTGTTGGGTAACATTGTAGACTCTTCCTGTAACATTTGTGAAGCATTCCTTTTTGCACAGTACCCATTCCCTTGATGTCTATAATGTCACCCTTTTTGTAGATTCGCATGTATGTGGCCAAAGGAACCACCCCATGTTTTCTAAAGGGCCTGGAGAACATATAACGGGTTCCCCTCCTCTTGCCCTTTGTGTTAGTCATTTTGACAAATTACTGGAAGATGGCGTTTCTGGCCGAAAGGCTTGTCTCCAGTCTTAATCAGCTCTATATCACTCAGGATTTCAGTGGTTCCCCTGGAGATTTTAGTTTTGATGTCCCAAGACTGGAAGGAGGAGGTCTTCTTGGTCCTCAGACCAGTGTTCTGGGCTGACACAGTGACTTCACCTGGTGCAGTGGCACCTGCATGGGCAGCAGCAGGCACTTTATTGCTCAGCAGTATATCCCGGATCTCAGTGAGGTCCTCTGTAGTGAACACCAAGCCCACATTCCCCTGGACATGAGGCAACAGTTTCTCCAGAGCTGGGTGGTTTTCCAGATGTCCTCAGATGGCCTAGCGTGTCATGGTATGCCCATAAGCACCACAGCCTTCCCTTGGAGGGACATTTGCATCTGCTGCATCTGCTTGGAGCCCACATTATGTGCTCCCATAGTGAAGCATTCTAAATAATCACCCCAAAGTTGGGTGATCTTAAGCAAATGGTTAGATTTCCAGGTTGCCCTGTCTTCCCTAGGCATCATGGCAATGCATCAGGGATTGCCTTGGAGGATTTAATGACAATGTCATACTCACAAGGACACTTGGAAAGAGCTCTGTCTTCATTTTTTTCTCTTTCTCTTTTTGTTTTTGCAGTCTTGCTGTGTATTTTATCCTGGCCTTGAACTTTTCACTGTGCTGGCCTTCAACTCATGATAATCCTTCTGCCTCAGTCACTGAGTACTAGGATTATAGGTGGGCACCACTGTGCCTGGCTCTTCTGATTTTTGTTAGTTACGTGATTTTTTGGTTGATAGCCTCTTTCATTGTTTCGATTATATCTTCCTATTGCATTCAGGGTTCATGGAATCTTATGAAAAAGCAGCTCTTGGTCTTACTAAGCATTTATCTTACATCTATGTCACTTTTTTTTTTTTGCTTTTATTTTATTGTTTGGTACTGGGGATTGAACTTAAGACCTTGCACTTACCTGGCAGGCACTGTGCTACTGAGCTCTATCTGTGAACCTTTTGTTTGCTTGTTTCTGACTTTCAAACAGTTTGATTATGGCAGGTTTACAGTATGAATCTCTACAAGAGTTTGTGCCAGTAGTCTGTTGAGCCTTTTAGAAGTATAATGTACTGATTAATGTATTATGTTTATAAAGCTTTCAAATTTATTTCCTCAATTAGTACGATTCTTCTCTATCTCCAAGTTCATTCCTTGGCTGGTCGAATCTGCTGTTGAGACCTGAAATGAATTTTTAGTAACTATAATTTACCACTTCAGAATTGCTCTTTATTATTTTGCAGTATACTGTATTTGTTGTCTTTCTAGTTTCCTTCCAAACATTTCTTTCTCTTATTTTTTCAGTTCTGGGTATTGAAACTGGGGCTTTTGTACTGAGTTGCATCTCTAATTTTCTTTATTTTTTGAGGCTGGGTCTCAGTAGGTTTCTCAGTTTTCCAGGCTGATCTTTTAGTCCTGCCTCAGGCTCTAAGTGTGCTGAAATTATAGGCATGAGTGACCATGCTCACTATTTTTGTACATGTGTAGTTTTTTTGTGAGTTTTCCTACTTTAGATTATATTTTTCTACCCTATAATAACTTTTTGTGTCTCTAGAATAAATTCCAAACTTTGTAATATGGCATTGAAGGACATTTATTATTTGGCCAAAAAACCCTGAAAAAACAAAAACAAAGAAGCTCAAACCTATTCACTCTTGCAGTCATCCCTCCGTTAGGAAACTTTTATATTATGCCACTGTCCATAAATCTCATCTACTCCCCCTGCCAGTCCAGGCCTTGAGCCTGCCAGGCTAGCAGTCCAATGCTGAGCCACCTTCTCAGCCCTTCATTACATGCTTTTTTGAGACAGGATCTCACTCAGTTAGTTGCCCAGGCTGGCCTCAGATTGTGGTCTTGCTCCTTCACCTTCTGCAGTGGAAGAGATTCAGGCCTGTCCCACTACTCCCAGCTAATGGAATTATTTTTCTCTCTGTAGCCATGCTTTACTATGTTGGTATCTCTTTCTTCTAATTGAGCTGTGTAATTGTATCATCAGTTTTTATGTATACCAGTTGATGAAAGTTTTGGCTGCCTTTTCTTCTCTACTTTTCATGTTACTTGGAGTTCTGTTTTTTAGATCATTTATTATGTCCCATCCCACTTTCTGAATAGTAGCTCAGCTAAGTCATAGACCAGGATTATCTTTTTCCACCAGTACTTCTGTAATGTCTTGTGCCATTGGATACTTGAAGGGGGTGTGTGTGTGTGTGTGTGTGTGTGTGTGTGTCTTATTTAATTTATTTTTTGTGATAGAGTCTCATGATGTAGTCCAGGCTGGCCTTGACCTCACGGCAATCTTGCCTCAGTCTCCTGAGTGTTCAGATTATAGGCATGCACTAGCATGCCCAGCCTAAAACTGCCTATAATGATAGGCAATTGAATTAGAATTTAAAATATGTTTCGTTTTGTTAAAAAAAAAAAAAAAAACTGTAAAGATGCAAAGAAGTATGGATAGGTTTTAGATTATTCCAAATATTTTGATGAATGCATGGTATTATTTCTCCTCAAAAATATTTTAATGTATATTAATATGTCTCGTGATCTTTTTGGCTTCCACGTTGGTTCCTCCTCCCTTTTTATGGAAGAGACGTTGAGAACACATAGTTCTCACTATGATCATCCTGCCTCAGCCTCTCCATGCCTGTTTGTTTACTTATTTTTATGGCCCGCTCAGCCTGCCTAAGGGCAAGGCAGGCGCAGCATGTGGTGCCAGGGATAGAACCACGGTCCCTGCAGTCGCCTGCAGGCGCTTTAGACCACTGAGCCATCCTGCGGGCCCCTCTCCATGCCAATCATCTTCTTTTTTGTACTTAGTACAGGGTCTACAGGGTCTCACTGCATAGATCGGACTTGTGATTCTCCTGTTCTCAGCCTCCAAATAGCTGGGATTACAGGTGTGCCTACCATCTCCTTTTATTTTTTTAAATTTATTATTGTCGTTATTTTATTATTATTATTGCTATTTTATTATTTATTTATTTATGTATTTATTTTTGTCTTTTTGAGACAGGGTCTCACTATGCAGTTCAGGCTGGCCTTGAGCTCACTTTTGTAGCCCAGGCTGGTCTCGAACTTGCACCAGTCCTCCTGCCTCAGCCTCCCGAGTGCTGGGATTACAGGCGTGAGCCACCACGCCCGGCTCTATTATTGTTATTTTATTTATTTATTTATTTTTGTCTTTTTGAGACAGGGTCTTGCTGTGCAGTTCAAGCTGGCCTTGAGCTCACTTTTGTAGCCCAGGCTGATCTCGAACTCACACTGATCCTCCTGCCTCAGGCTCCCAAGTGCTGGGATTACAGGCATGTGCCACCACACCTGGCTTACCATGTCCTTTGACACATACCTTTTAAGACTCAATTTTAAGCTCACAGCAAAATTGAGTGGAAAATACAGAACTTTCACATAACCCTTTCAATGTGACCCACATTGACATGTAATTTTCACCTGAAGTACATAGTGGGGCTTTTTTGTCATTTTGAGACAGGGTTTCTCTATGTAATTCAGGTCAGGAGACTTCGAACTCATTTTGTAGTCTTGACTAGCTTTGAACTCACAGTGATCCTCCTGCTTCATCTTCCTAAGAGAAGCCAGATAGATCCCTTTCCAGATATTTGTTTCTGTAAGATACGTAAAATCTTAGTTTACCAATTGTATCAACTTTTAGGGTTTCTTTAAAATGAAAAGACAAGAACAGATGCCTGCCATCTGTTCTGTTCTGGTCAGTGTGCTTTCTTTTAAACTCATTTATGTCTTACTTTTTTTAAATGAAGCCAGGAAGGGCTGGACCATTTACTAACTACAGCCCCATGCCAGCAGAACATGTGAAGACCTCATGGACAGAGTAGCTGCTGACTCATAGAAGCACTAAAGTCCCTTCTGACATGGTGCAGGTTACCTCCTCAGTCCAGCTGTTTTGAAAGGAGCATTGTACTCAGGGTTGGTGTCACTGCGAGTGGGATTTTGTTAAGAACTTTTCGCTAACGCTAGGCTAGGTGGCACGTACTTATAACCTCAGCGCTTAGGAAATTGAAGCAGGAGGATTGCTGTGAGTTCAAGGCCAGTGTGGGCTATGTAGTGAGTTATTATTATTATTATTATTATTATTATTATTATTAGTTTCATCTGTCTGTCTGTGTCTGTCTGTCTGTCTTTTTATGTAGTGAGTTCAACATTTGCTTGGACTACATAGCAAGACCCTGTCTCAAAAAAACAAGTAGAGCCCAGTGGGATGGCTCAGTGGTCTAAAGCCCCTGCTTGGGAAAGGTTGGGCGGCTTCAGGGACCTCGGTTTGATCCCCGGCACCACATGCTGCATCAGCCCTGCTCTCCGGGTGGGCTGAGCTGGCCATAAAAATGAATGAATAAACAAAGGTTCTGAAACAAGGAAGAAAAAAAAAAAAAAAAATTAAAAAAAATTCTTAAAAAAAAACAAACAAGTAAACAGACAAAAAGAGCCTTCATTAGTTTTTCTGGACACAATCTATTATAGAGCAGATGTCATGGACTCCAAACACAATTTTAGTTCTTCATTCCAATGTAGAAATGTCAAATCCCACATTTGGACTGGTGGGTACATTTGTTTCTTGAGTTTACTCTTGAGCAGCTGTGTTCATTTTGAGCCATTTAAAATGACTTTTGGCGCTGGGGAAATACAGCACAGTAGAATAGGTGCTTGCCTGGCAAGCTCAAGGGCCTGAGTTCAATCCCTGTTCCTGCAAAAAACAAAACAAAGCAAAAAAACAAAAGAAAAAACAGGGCTGTTTCACAAAGATTTGCAAATATTGTTAGGCATATAGGTAACTATCTACTATAAATCTTTCATGAAAAATACTTTTCTGTTTGATACAGTATAGTCTTAAATGTGATAACTTTTTTCTTTAGGTTGTTCTTTGCCCTATTTTCAATTACTATAGTGTGTGTGTGTGTGTGTGTGTGTGTGTGTGTGTGTGTGTGTTAAGGAGGTTATTTATCTTATCTTTTTGAGGCAGGATCTTGGTATGAAGTTTAGGCTGGCCTTGAACTCACTAGGTAGCCCAGGCTGGCCTCAAATCCAGTGATCCTTCTGCTTCAGCCTCCTGAATGCTGAGATTTACAAGTGTGTGCCACCATGCCTGGCAGTGGGAGAGGTTAGATAGGATCTGGCTGTGTTGTTGAGGCTGGCCTTGAGTTCACTATGTAGTCAAGGCTGGCCTTGAACTCACAAAGACCCTTCTGCCTCAGCGTCCTGAGTGCTGGGATTACAGGTGTACCACCCTGCTTGGCTGTAATGTAATTTTTGATTCTTTTTTTTAAAAAAAATTATTTATTTATTTATTGTTTCAGTACTTTTGTTTGTTTGTTTATTTTTATGGCCAGCTCAGCCTGCCCTGAGGGCAGGGCTGGCGCAGCATGTGGTGCCAGGGATCGAACTGTGGTCCCTGCAGCCGCCCACGCTTTCCTAAGCAGTCACTTTAGACCACTGAGCCATCCTGCCGGGCCCAATTTTTGATTCTTATAGTTGTTTGTTGCAGCAGACATTAATTCTTGAGCATCAGGTTGTATGACCTACAAATATCAGTGTGTTTGCCATTGAATGTTTGTCTTGAGTTCTGATGTCAGTAAGTTGAATGTGTATATGTTTACTCATTTGTTTTCTGGATCTTACTCAAAAAAACTGTCCTTTATCTTGAGCTAACTAAATACAGTTGTCGTGGTACAATGGGAACCAGGGGGTGATTACAGCAAATGACTTAAATATCTGAATAAATTGAGAAACATCTTTGGAAATTTTCTGCTCTCAAATTTAACTTGTGTGTGACATTTACAGGGATGTTGTGGAGATGATAGTGGTCTCATGGAAGTAGAGGGAGCTCATCCATCACGGACGATGAGTATTAATGCTGCAGAGTTAAAACAGCTTCTACAAAGCAAAGAAGAAAGTCCAGAACATTTGTTCCTTGAACTAGAGAAGCTTGTTTTGGTAAAAAAAAGAAAAACAAAAGCAGAAACAAAATATTAACAGCATTTTTGAAGCATATTTTCTCAATTTGACCAGACTGGTTTTTTGTAGTGACTTTTTAAAATGGTGAACCTATAGTTGAGTATTTATACAATTACAGTTAACTCTGTATAAACAATTTAGAGTCAAGTCCTTTCTTGTGTTATGAATCTTAAGGCAGTGTTTGTGTATTGTGTGAATGTATTCTGCTCCTGCTATTGTTCAGAATTAAAATAGAGGCTGGGGAAGTAGCTCAGTGGTTGAACCTAGTGTGTGATCCCCAGCTCCATAGAAAGATAGGACAGGAAAAACAAAACAAAACAAACAAACAAACAAAAAAACCAGAATGACAGGTGCCTTTCATTTTATTTTAAAATTTAATGTTATGTTTTTAAGATCACTTAGTGGTGTTCGAAAGTTTTTTTTTTTTAATTTTAATAAGAAATATCAACATGATAGTTTGATAACATATCAGTAGTACATTCGCAACAATTGACAAACTGAATATTGTCCTCACAATAGTAATACAGAGCACAGGATGTGGGCATGACACACCTTCCCATTGATATTGGTAAGGAAAGAAAACAAAAACAAAAAAATTATTCTCTTTGAATTAAGAAGAAGCAGATTCATACACAGTCCAGTGTTCCACAATTGCAGTGGGTCACTGGTGAAACTAGCAACATTGGATGCTGTTGATCCAACCCTCCTACAGCTCATCATACCAATCTAGCTCTGAGTTTCATGCCTTGTAATTGAGCTTTTCTGCTGGGTGATCAAGGGCAAGTTAAAGCAAGACCTGCATAACAAAACATTCATCTTTTGTATCTTCCAAGGTCAAATCCTCTCAGGATTAAGTTTGGAACCATGTACGGTGCTTTGTAGAACTGTTGTGTCAGCCTTCAGAACGAGTCACGGCCATTGCTTGACCAGTTTGCTTTCTGTGAAAGCCTGAGAGAATGTTTTTCTCTGGGTGACTCTCCTTAGACACACTATAGTTCATTTATCCTTTTCCTCTGAGGTCCCATAATCTCCTTGACCAGAAAATTTGGGACAACTCTGAGTTAGTTACAGGATATTACAGCACAGGTTCTCTTATATCCTGAGTCCTTACTGACCTTGAAGGGCTAGGGCCAAAATATTGGCTATCCTCATAGCCTTTCTTTTTCTCTAGTTTTTGGTCTGTTAACTTACATTCTCAATCCTTCAGCAGAGAGGCTTCATGATATTATTACTCTATAACATAGGTGATTGAGCCTATCATCATTGGCTTTCCAAATATCAAATATCTTTCATTTAGCTTGAAATTGATATTTTCTGACAATCATTGATATTCTAATAACTCTCTATAGAATGTGCTAAAAGCAGCTACACAATTTTTATGCAGACATTTGGAAATCCAAGGATGTACAAAATTGTAGCCTGTCAAGCCTATAGCATTTTGCCAAGTCTCTTGCTCTTAATTAATAGTTTTTTGTTGTTGTGGTTAACCAACGATTTACTTGATAGAGAGTATAACAGTAACTGAGTTTACATTGGGAGCAGTACACATAAAAAAGATGAGAATAACATGCATTCCAAGCATAATTTTAGTGTTGCATGGTGCTATGATCAGTGTGATGATCCTTTTGAAGGTTCTTAGGACCAATATCTGATTCATCTTGTGTACGTAAGTGCATGGTTTTGCTCCTGCTGTGTTTCCTCTCTTATCTGCTTCCAGTCACTTTGTTGTTTAATCCATAACACATTCAACTGTGTTATGCCCTTAAGTTTTTATTTCTTCTTTAGAATTCTTATACTAGGGAGGATGTTCGAAAGTTTTTAATAGTGAAATAACTCACCCTTTTCTGCTAAAGAGTCAGTAGATTATAGGCATGTGTTTTCAGGTTTTACCTACACATTCTCATTCTGCTTTTGTTTGTGTCTAGGAACATTCAAAAGATGATGACAATCTGGACTCCCTGTTGGACAACATAATTGGCCTTAAGCAAATGCTGGAGTCATCAGGTGACCCTTTACCTCTCAGTGACCAGGATATAGAACCAGTGCTTTCCACCCCAGAATCTCTCCAGAATCTGTTTAACAATAGGTAAAACACACAATGTCTGTGTCTGAGTAGATGTTATTTATTCAATGGTTGGGACAGAGTGAGGATCAACAAACTTCTGTCTGTAAAGAGTGAGAAAGTAAAAATTCTTGTATTTGTAGGCCACACACAGTCTCTGCATAATCTCTGGAGTTTTGTCCATTTGAGTTTTTTTAAGAAAAATTTAAAAACTATATAAATCTTTTAGCATGCAGATAAAAAAAACCAGGCTGCCAAAACAGGCCAAACTTTACTCATTCCTAGTTTAGAAAATATATATCTGTTAATCTTTAGAGCACTGAGGTACTAATGAACATTTAATGTGACAGAATTAGTGTGTGTATTATCACCAATTCCTGTGGCATTAGAAACCAAAAGTATGTATGAAGACCAAAATGTATAATGGATACTAGGAGATGGGAAGAAAATGTTCAAATGAGAAGGGGAACAAGGAAGGGGGAGGGAGCAAGGAAAAAAAGAATAGAAGCAAAACTTTTGTCAGTAAGGAGGGGGAAAGCAGTTGAAGAGGCAAGAGGAATGGCAAAAAAAGCAGCAAGATATACCATGTACAGGTATGACTCTCCTAGGATGAATGCTGTCATTATATATGTCTAAAATGTACCAATACAAAAGATGGGCATATTTGGAAAGTAAAATATGGGATGCTTCTGTGTAACTTAGTATAGTAAAATAAACTTGCTTTGTAGGAAATAAAACTAGGTCTCCATTGTATTTTGTGGAAAGGTCAAAAATTTATTTGTTACAGGGTCTTGCAATGCAGCTCAGACTTGTAGTGATCCTCCTGTCTCAGCCTTCTCAGTGCTGAGATTTGTAGGTGTGCACCACTGCACCCAGTTCTGGTAACTGGCATCTGGTACTAGGGACTGAACGTAGGTCCTTGTGCTTGCCAGGCAAGTGCTTAGACCCCAGAGCTTTCTCCCCAGCCTGAAAAGGTAAACAAAAAAAAAAAAATTTTTTTTTTTTTTAAACATATTTGGTACAGCGTCTCACTATGCAGCTTGGACTCCTAGTGATACTCCTGTTTTCCAGCTGCTTAGTGCTGGGATTATAGGTGTGTACTACCCACGGGTGGGGCTGATGCTACATGTGGTACTAGGGATCAAACCCCGGTCCCTGTGCTTGCCTAAGTAGGTACTTAGTCCATTGAGCTGCCTCACTGGCCCAGTCAAAATTTTTCATAACAGGGTTATTTTTCAAGTTAGTGTTCAGTTGTCTTGTTTTTTGTGTTACTCAGGACTTAATACATGGCCTTTGCTGCATGCTACATTCCCAGGCCTTTTCTTTTGTGACAGAGTCTCATAAAATTGCCTAAGCTGGACTCACACTTACAGTCCTCCTGCCTCAGCCTCTCACAGTGCTGGGATTATAGGGCTATGCTGCTGTGCTCAGTTAATTAGGTTCTGCTTTTTTTTTTTCTCTTCCTTCTTTTTTTGGTACCAGGAACCTTGCATTTGCCAGGCTGGTGCTATGCCACAGAGCTATATTCTGGCACAAGTTACTGGCTTTTAAGAATTCTAATTTTTAAAAATTTTTTTATTTTATTTTAAAAACTTATTTATTTATTTATTTATTTATTTATTTATTTATTTATGGCTGGCTTAGCCTGCCTTGGGGGTGGGGCTGGCGCAGCATGTGGTACCGGGGATCCAACCATGGTCCCTGCAGTTGCCTAAGCTTGCCTGAGTAAGCACTTTAGACCACTGAACCATCTTGCTGGCCCTCTAATTTTTTTTTTAATACCAGCGATTGAACTCAGGACCTTGTGCTTGTCAGACAGGCACTTATTCTGCTGAACTATCTGCCCACCCCAAGAAGGTTTAATTCTTGAATAAGTTTTGGAGTCCATAGGGACTAATTTTAATTTTTCTTTCTCTTTCTTTCTTTCTTTCTTCCTCCCTCCCTCCCTCCCTCCCTCCCTCCCTCCCTTCTTTCCTTCCTTCCTTCCTTCCTTCCTTCCTTCCTTCCTTCCTTCCTTCCTTCCTTCCTTCCTTCCTGGTACTGGGGATTGAGCTCAGAACGCTGTACTTGCCAGGCAAGTGCTTATTCTATTGAGCTATTTCCCTGGCCCAATTTTAGTAATCTTTTTTTTTTTTTTAAGAATTTATTTATTTATTTATTTTATTTATTTATTTATTTATTTTATTTTCTTGTTTCAGAACCTTTATTTGTTTATTCACTCATTTTTATGGCGGGCTCAGCCTGCCTTGAGGGCAGAGCTGGCGCAGCATGTGGTGCCCGGGATTGAACTGCGGTCCCTGAAGCCGCCCAAGCTTTCCCAAACAGGTGCTTTAGACCACTGACCCATCCCGCCGGGCCCAATTTTAGTAATCTTTTAGCTACAAATATTTTTAATTGTACTTAGCTGATAAGCTGAAATACTTGATTTTAAGATTCTGCTTTTCACCAAATACTTCTTGTGTTGTAGGACCGCATATGTGTTAGCTGACGTAATGGATGACCAGTTGAAATCTATGTGGTTTACTCCATTTCAGGCTGAAGAGATTGAGACAGATCTTGACTTGGTAAGGATTATATTACTAAATATTTAGAAAGAAGTTGCTGATGTTTGAGTTTGTTTCTCGTATATTATCAGCATGATGATAGTTTACATGTTATGCGGCTGGTAGGGCCCACTCAGGAACCAGTGCAATGCTGTGTTTATATCATGTGCTCGCTCAGTTAATGCCCTCCAGAATGCTCAGTAATTTTTTTTTAAATTTTTATTTAAATTTATTATTTATTTTAAATATTAAATTATTTTAATTTTTAAAGTTTTATTTATTTATTTATTTTTCTTGTTTCAGAACCTTTGTTTGTTTATTCACTCATTTTCATGGCCGGCTCAGCCCACCCCGAGGGCAGGGCTGGCGCAGCATGTGGTGCCGGGGATCGAACCGCGGTCCCTGAAGCCGCCCAAGCTTTCCCAAGCAGGCGCTTTAGACCACTGAGCCATCCCACCAGGCCCAAGATTTTTTTTTTTTTTTTTTTTTTTTTTTTTTTTTTTTTTTTTTTTTTTTTGCGGGACCGGGGTTCAAACTCACGATCTTGCACTTGCCAGGCAAGCACTTGTGCCATGGAGCTATCCTCCCAGTCCCGCTCAGTAATTTTTAATGGAATTCCATTACAACAAATGGCTTCTGTACGAAGCCTGGCAGAGTGTGTTGCTTTCAGACTATTTTGGAAATGTTTTGGAGATATCAAGAGTGTTAATTTATATAGGGGCAGCCTGAGTGCCCTACCAGACCTCTACATTTACAGCCCTGCTTTGAGAAGGAACACAACCAAAAATAAAAAGTAGCTGAAATCTTAAGATTTTTGTTACTGTGGTTATTGCTATTAACTGTCATTGATTCTGCTTTCTGGAAAGATCAAGGAGAGAGAGAAATCTGTAATTTATTTACTGTGGGAGTCATTGTAACATATGAAAAATTTATTTACAATGGGAGCTCAGTATAATATGTAAATAATAAAAAGTTTTTAGTCAAATGTTACATTAATTTAGTAGTTACATTAAAGATATATTGTGTTTCATTTCTTCCCTTCAGGTAAAGGTTGATTTGATTGAACTCTCTGAAAGATGCTGTAGTGATTTTGATCTGCACTCAGAATTGGAGCGCTCGTTTCTGTCAGAGCCATCATCTCCAGGGAGAACTAAGACTACTAAAGGATTCAAACTTGGGAAACATAAGCATGAGACCTTTATAACTTCAAGGTAAAATTTATTCACTGAGGGTCTTATTTATGTATTTTAAGTTAGACACAGAACTGACAAAGAAGACATTGATACAGCACTTGAATCCTAAATGTTTGGATTTTTTTTTAAGATAATAATTTTGGAACTAGGGGAGTAGCTCAGTGGTAGAGCACTTGCCTAGGATGCATGAGGCCCTGGCTTTGATCCCAGCTCTAAAAGGGTGCTAGGGATTGAAGTCTGGGCTGCACGCTTGCTAAGCATGTGCTTCACTGCTGAGCTACCGTTGGCTTCTGTTACATATTGTCTGTTACTGAAGTTTGAAATGTTTGAACAGTAAGTGAACTGGATTGTTTTTAAAATAATTAGTCATCAATACAATGTATTGTTTTTAGCTAGTTTGCTATTTACATGAGAAATAATATACTTAACAAAATTAACAGTTGGAATAAGAAAAAAGTCTGGTTTTCAATATTGTAAGTTCTAATATATTTTCATTGGATATATGAGAAAAAAATGTTTTCATGGAGTATTTTTGTTTTAATAGTGGAAAATCTGAGTACATTGAACCTGCCAAACGAGCTCATGTTGTGCCACCACCGAGAGGAAGGGGCAGGGGAGGATTTGGACAGGGCATACGACCCCATGATATTTTTCGTCAGAGAAAACAGAACACAAGTAGACCACCTTCTATGCATGTGGATGACTTTGTTGCAGCTGAAAGTAAAGAAGTGGTCCCCCAAGATGGAATA
The DNA here is from genome assembly GCA_004027025.1 of Myocastor coypus. Taxonomy (NCBI): domain Eukaryota; kingdom Metazoa; phylum Chordata; class Mammalia; order Rodentia; family Myocastoridae; genus Myocastor; species Myocastor coypus. Next base: position 13,022 of record PVJA010030067.1, read on the forward strand.
CCCCCACCAAAGCGGCCACTCAAGGTATCACAGAAGATTTCTTCTCGTGGTGGATTTTCAGGCAATCGAGGAGGACGTGGTGCTTTTCACAGTCAGAATAGGTTTTTTACACCACCTGCTTCCAAAGGTAAGTATATGTACTATATATGTTATATAGTGCAGAGGGCTGGCAAGTGTAAGGTCGTGAGTTCAATTCACAGTACAAGAAAAAAAAAAATGGGAATATAAAAATAAATGAGTGACAGAAAAAATCAAAATACATTATTATTATTATTATTATTATTAATTTGTTTTTGTCTTTTTGAGACAGGGTCTCACTATGCAGTTCAGGCTGGCCTTGAGCTCACTTTTGTAGCCCAGGCTGGTCTTGAACTCACACCAATCCTCCTGCCTCAGCCTCCCAAGTGCTGGGATTACAGGCATGCACCACCATGCCTGGCGAAAATACATTATTTTTGTATAAATATAGTTGAGCTGATTGTAAACCAGTACTAAACCTGTAGTACTTTTTGCAGAGTACTCTCCCCCTAGTTTGTTTAGGATGGGGTCTACAGGGTCTCACTACATAGATTGGACTTGTAGTGATTCTCTTGTTTTCAGCCTCCCAAAGTGCTGGGATTACAGGCACACGCTATCACCCAGTCTCAGTTGTTATCTCAGTGCACCCCCATGGGCAGGGCTGGTGCGGCATGCCACGATCCAACCCTGCTGCTGTGCTCTGCCTAAGCAGGTGCTTTAGTCCACTGAGCCATCAGACAGACCTGCAGAGTACTCTTGAATATGGGGGAAAAACTTTTTTTAAAGTTAACCTTTGATATACTATGCTTTTGTTTGTTTGTTTTTGCAGGACCAGGGTTCGAACTCACGACCTTGCACTTGCCAGGCAGGCACTTGTGCCCTGGAGCTCTCTCCCCAGCCCCTATACTATGCTTTTTGAACTATTGAGTTCAAAAGAAATTTTGGGCTAAGTGTGGTGGTACATGGCTGTAATCCTAGCACTAGGGAGGCTGAGACAAGGGAATTGCCACAAGTTTAAGGTCAGCTGGGGCTACATGTTGAGTTCCAGGCCAGGCTGAACTACATAACCTGTCTTAACCACCCGCCCCCAATTTGGGGTGGGGAGTTAAAAATTTCTCTTTTATGCTGAGAATTTTTTATCCTTCTTAAGCACTATCTGTAGATTATTTCTCCAGCTATACTTCTCACCAGTTTTTTCCTTAAGATTGTTCTCTGTAGTGATTCTCTTATCTGTTTGCTTCCTAATGTTATATTTAATGTTTTAAAGTTATTTCAAGATTTTAGAAAATACCTTATTGTAGAGAAATTATTTTTTCCTGGGGGATTGATGATATACCTTCATTCTTGCTTGCTATTTTAGGAGGGTAGGAATAAAGAGTGGTTTACATTAATGTCAGACAGGTAGGGCTTTACGAACTGTTGTATAGTATACATCTACTCCATGAAATCTATAGTACTCCACTTTACCAAGGAAGAGAGTGTCATTGAGCTGACCAGGACACATAAGTGGAAGTGGCAGAAATAGTATTTGAACTCTGGCAGTCTGGTTCTAGAATCTCTTCTGTTAACCACTGTGAAACTTCTAGTACACATTGTATGCAGTTTATAGAATTTGTTTCCCATCCATTAATTTTGAAGATTAAGAGACTTTTTAATCAAGTCCAAGAGGTAAAGAACATGAATTTCTGGTGTTGTTTGTGTGTAGGGAACTACAGTCGCCGGGAGGGAGCAAGAGGCTCCAGCTGGAGTGCTCAGAGTACTCCTCGAGGCAGCTACAGTGAAAGTCGAGGGGGCCAGAGCAACTTCAACAGGGGCCCTTTGCCCCCGCTGCGGCCCCTCAGCTCTGCAGGTATGGACCCCTTGCCGCTGTTAATGCACTCCTTCTTTCTGTTCAGACTGTTCTTTGTTGTGGATATATACTCTCACTGGGGAGAGGGAATTTAGGTATATTGACTGATAATTCTAGAGTCAAGTTTGAATCATCAAATTTTTAGATTCTAAACTATTTGTGTAATCTGAACAGTTTCATAGTGATGTGCTGTGTTTCAGTACTGAAAACTAATCCTGAAGGCACATTTTATTTTTATTATTTTATTTTATTTGTTTATTTATTTATTTTTTTGGAAATGGGGATTGAACTCAGGCCCTGGTGCTTACCAGGCAAGCACTTATTCTACTGAGCTATCTCCCCAGCCCTGAGGGCACATTTTAAGCCATAAGATGTTCTGATAACTTATCATTTTATTTACTTTGGTTTTGTTTATTCTGCTGTGGGTGTAAATACATATCTTTTGTTTAAAAAAAGCTACATTACTGTATCAACTTTAGGGTTCTCATTAGGGATAGTCTTTTTTTTTTTTTTTTTTTTTTTAGTGAGCAGAACATATTTATTGAGAGAAAAAAAAAGCTCCTGTCCAAGAGAGGGACAGAAGGGGGGGGTCCCAAGTGGGTGTCTCCTGGAAGATTTGTTTTTAAATGACTGCCCTCACAGTTTTATGTAGTATATACTTTTTTATATCATACACTTTGCCATAATCTTATATACTTTTGTTTATCATATACTTTATTTTTTTAAAGAACTTTTTATTTTATTTCTTGTTTCAGAACTTTTGTTTGCTTGTTTATTTATTTATTTTTATGGCTGGCTCAGCCTGCCCTGAGGGCAGGGCTGGCACAGCATGTGGTGCCAGGATCGAACTGCAGTCCCTGCAGCTGCCCAAGCTTTTCTAAGTGGGCGCTTTAGACCACTGAGCCATCCTGCTGGGCCTTATACTTTATTTTATTTACTTACTTATTTTGTCGTACTGGGGGTTGAATTCGGGACCCTGTGCTTGCCAGGCAAGAGCTTATTCTACTGAACTATTTCCCTGGCCCCGTATCGTATACTTTATTATTTATTTATTTATTTTTTTCGTATATTTTAAAATATCTAATTCAGTAATCATTAGCACACACACTGAGCTTTTATATGAATTTTTAAAAAGCCAAAAAAATTCTTGCTTTGAAATCAGTGTTGTAGATTAGTATTTATGTAGTGGGAAAGGAAATGATGTGGAAGTAAAATTGTACGGTTTCGTTTTAGGCTACCGACCAAGTCCGAGAGATCGAGCATCCAGAGGTCGTGGGGGACTTGGACCTTCCTGGGCCAGTGCAAACAGTGGCAGTGGAGGCTCCAGAGGAAAGTTCGTTAGTGGAGGCAGTGGCAGAGGTCGTCATGTACGGTCCTTTACAAGATAAAATGCTTTGGGAACATCTTAAGTGTACACAGACATTTCATGAGGACAATAAAAACAAGATATCAGAGGACCAATTTAGGCTTAGCTATTATCTGGAGACATCTGAGAGAATATTTTTATCTGAAGAAAGCAGACTTTGTTTGATACGTAACATGAGATTTCAATAAAAATCCAAACTTCGTATGTTTGTATATATTTTTCCTCATTTTGTATGACTATTTATTTAGAAAATTTCTAGGTAGGAAAAAAAAAAACTAAATGACTTCTTTTGTATTTTTCTTGCTATACCACAGATGTTTCTTGATCATTCTAGGCCCATGTTATCCTTTAGTGTCTCAATTTTTTTCACAGCACATATAGGTCAAAAGAAATACCTAGAATTTCTGTTTATTGAAACATCCCAGCAATTTAACATCACTTCATCGCTATTAGTAACTTTGGACACTTTATCCTTTCCTGCTTGGAATCAGTTTCCTTTCCTGCTTCACTGTGCTGCTTTCACAGTGATTTTTTTTGTCAAACTGTGGAAAGTTTTGCAAAGATACACTGTCACACAAAAGAATATAATGTTACCTAATGTGGATAATGTAAACTACCTCGCATTAGTAGTCTGTGGTGTCCATTAGGTTATGCTGTGTTTCCTCAAAAGTTTTAAATATTTGGCGATTCTCATGTTAATTTTCCAGGGTGCCCTGGTATACAGTTCGTTAACCATAGCTGTACCAAAAGAAACAAAAACACTTCTTTGTGTTAGAAAGGTGCACAAACTTTATGTTTCAGTTTTGGACCTACTGATGTTATTTTACTAGATACTTATTTAAAGTCTAAAATGGGGGGCCTGGCGGAATGGCTCAGTGGTCTAAAGCGCCTGCTTGGGAAAGCTTGGGTGGCTTCAGGGACCACGGTTCGATCCCCGGCACCACATGCTGCGCCAGCCCTCCCCTCAGGGCGCGGGCTGAGCCGGCCATAAAAATGAGTGAATGAACAAATAAAGGTTCTGAAACAAGAAAAAAATAAAATAAAAAAATAAAGTCTAAAATGGGACATCTCCTAATTCTGTGATTCTGAGAATCAGAAACATCTAATAAAAGCTGGACTTTATATTTAGAAATAAAGCTTCTAACTTTGACAAAGTAGCCCTATTGTCCCCAAGGTATGTCATAACACACTGAGCCTATATGACTGGTGTAAAATACAGAGTACTCTTGAAAAGTAAGTGTATGAGTCTTATTCGATCCTTTTATTGCTCTGTTTTGGTGAGTTGTTTGGGTGAAAAAAATCTCTGTTCATTAGAAAAATACCTTAATAACATCATCTGTAAAGACTGTTGTTTAAGTCAAAAATAATTGAGATCTTTATAATTTGTGGCCTTGCAAAGCCCAGTGTCTTAGTCTGCTCAGACTGCTTTAGTAAAATACCATAGACTACATGGGCTGAGCCACAAGATTCTCACAGTTCTAAAGGCTCTAGAAGGCCAGGACTAAGGTGCAGTGTGAGTGGGTTCTGTCAAGGCTGCTGAGCTGTGTGCCTGCCTGCTTCTCCTCAGTACGTGCTTGAGGAAAGACAGCTCTCGCCTTTCCTTCTTCTGTTACGTGCAGTGGACCTGAGTGTCCTCCCCTTAGCATCTGATCAGTACTGGTTACCTTCCAGCGTGCCCAGCTCCAGTGTCATGTTGGGGCCAGAGCTTAAACACAGGGATCTTGTGGAGCACAGACCATTTTCCCAAAGTACCAAGTTGCCCTAAACTCCAGTTATAAAATTAATAGTCTCATTCTATATGAAGACAACTTTTTACATATTAGGTAGAATTAGAAATTTGTCCCTAATATCTGATAGAAATATGAGTAAAAATAGATTCCTAGGCAAGAATTTTTAAAAATTCAATTAGATTTATTTATTTATTTATTTATTTTTGTCTTTTTGAGACAGGGTCTCACTATGCAGTTCAGCCTCCCGAGTGCTGGGATTACAGGCGTGCGCCACCACGCCCGGCTCAATTAGTTTTAAATAAGTTTTTTGATATTGAGAATTGAACTCAAGACCTTGGGTTTGCAGATGCTATGCTGCTGAGCTGTATCCCTAGCCCCCAATTGCATTTATTTATTTAGAAACAGGGTCTTGATCTGTAATTCAGGCTGATCTTGAATTGAGCTTGTAGCGCAGGCTGGTCTCCAGCTGTCAGTGATCCTCCTACACCAGCTACTTCAGTGTGGGGATTATAGGCATGTTACCACCATGCCTGGTAGTAATGGTTTCTTAAGAGAGCATATGACTTTATGTAGACAAATAATTTAAGTTTTAAAGCATTAAGCTGAGTACAATCTTTGAGAAATATTGGAGAACTTTTCAACAGTTTATCAGTGTAGAGGCGAGTTAACACCAGGAAAATTGAAAATGATGTGACTTAAAAGTCTTAGACGCCAGGCGTGGTGGCGCACGCCTGTAATCCTAGTACTCGGGAGGCTGAGGCAGGAGGATTGGTGCGAGTTCGAGACCAGCCTGGGCTACAAAAGTGAGCTCAGGACCAGCCTCAACTGCATAGCGAGACCCTGTCTCAAAAAGACAAAAAAGAAAAAAAAAAAAAAAAGTCTTAGATATATCAGAAGGGAAGGAATCGATGTTGCTCAACTCTCTTGTTCAGTATCACAATCCAGCAAAGGAGGTTTGATCCTAGTTTTACAGTTGGAGAAAACTCTTAAAGAGTTTAAGTTAAAAGCACAGTCTTTTGTTTGAGGTAGAGTTTTGCTATGTGTAGCTCATGCTGGGTTTAAACTCACAGCAATGTTGGCTCAGCTTCTGGAGTGCTGGGATAACATGTGGGCCTTCATGTGTGGAAGAAGCAAAACTTTAAACCCAATTAAACTTTAAACCTAATTACCTTTTAACTTAGGCAGGTAAAAAGCTACCTTTTAGGTTAAATGTTACTGTGAAGAACAAATTCATCATTTGGAAATAGAGCTGGAAAGCTAACGTTGTGCTCACTTCAGAAGGGAACCAGACAAGTTTGACATTTTATAAAGTATATAGATATTATTTTTGGCTGGCTCAGCCTGCCCTGAGGGCAGGGCTGTCATGGCACACATGGTGCCAGGAATTGAACTAATGTCTCCCGTGCCTGCCTAAGCTTGCCTAAGCAGGTGCTATAGGCCGCTGAGATATCTCACTGGCCCCTACAAAGTATATTTTGGTAAAAATAGTTGTGTTACTTGCAAGAATGCTGTGATCTATAAAAGTTTTGAGCATTTAGGAATTTTTGAATGGTATTTATAAGTTAATAGGAGCTGGGTGTAGTAGTATAGGCTTATTATGACAGCACTCAGGAAGCTGAGGCAGGAGAATTGCCATGAGTTTGAGGCCAGCTAGGGTTACATAAAAAGACCCTGTCTGAAAAAACAAACAGGGCTGGGATGTAGCTGAGGGGTACAGAGCCTGCCTGGCAAGCATGAGGACCCGAGTTCGATTTCTTATTCAAAAAACTCCAAATTATTAGAAGATGCAGAATATGTTTGAGAACAAAGCTTAACCAGTAGCACAAGGAGTTGATAGTGATTTGTGCTTGTTTCTCAAGAAAAAAAGCACACTGAAATGTTGCTTTATTTAAAAACTGCCATTGGTTAATTACCTTTGTGAAGCATTAGGAGGTCCAGATAGGTTAGTTTTAGTCCTTTAATGTGAAAATTCCTAGAAAACCCTACAGGATGTGAATATAGGAAATAGATTATATCTTGAGCACCATGTGTGTTCTCTGAACCTTAGTTCAGCCTTTGAAATAGAAGGAAACTTGCAATTGAATGAAAGGAACAACATGTAAACAACATACTTAGAATTAATGAGTGTAAGAACATGAAACAATTCAGATTTTGTTATTTTGAGGGGCTTATTATGTAGCCCAAGCTGGTAATTGGCAACATCCCTGCACTTGTTAGAAATCCAAATCGTAAGCTCAGCCCAGGCCTCCTTCAGAATCCAAGACTGCAGGTGCAGTCCAGGAAGCTGCAATCCTCCAAGACTTGTATGCCATTCTATGTATGGAAACCATGGTTGCAGTCCTCTGCTTGGAGTAGTCCCCTAGTCCTGGGGATTGAGCCCAGGGTCTTCACACTGAGTGCCTTCCTAGCTATTTTAAAATTAAAGACCGGTCTTTCTAAATTGCCCAAGCAAAGGTTGAACTTGGAATCTTTCTGCCTCAGCCTTCAAAAGGGGTGGATGACAGGCCTGAGCATTGTGCAGTTTAATGTGTTCTGTGAGAGTAAAACTGTTTTGGAGACACAGGCACAAGGTGAAGATCCTGTTCCTCTATAGCTCACCTCTAAGAGGAACAGAAAGACAGCAAACAAGTACATGCAAGTAAGTGGAAAGTGAAGAAACACTCTAAAGCAAGGTAGGGAGGAGGCCATGAGACAGGGCCTCTCTGTTCAAGATGAATAGTGAGCTGGGCAAAGAGGGAGTAAATGGCCAAATCTGTTTTATTTATTTTTATTTTTATTTTTTAAACTTTTCACTTGTATATATATATATATATATATATATATATATATATATATATATAATTTTTTTTTTAGTCTTTTTTTAAATTATATTTTTTTTCTTGTTTCAGAATCTTTGTTTATTCACTCGTTTTTATGGCCGGCTCAGCCCGCCCCGAGGGCAGGGCTGGTGCAGCATGTGGTGCCGGGAATCAAACCGTGGTCCCTGAAGCTGCCCAAGCTTTCCCAAGCAGGCGCTCTAGACCACTGAGCCATCCCGCTGGGCCCCCCAAATCTGTTTTAGAATTTCTGGGCTTTCCAGATGAGAGTAAGGTGAGACCTCAAATTCTCAGAGGGCTGCTTTGTTTCCTAGTCATCTTATTTCTTGTGTCCCCCTAAAACAAGAAGTGAGTAGTGTTTCACAGGGTACCCAGCCTCAGCAGGTCCCAGATTTCATCCATCTCTGTGACTATAGTCCTAGGAGTTAACCAAAAGCACAACTCACAAAATGTCTCCTTAGCACTAGTCAAAGTTTTCCCAGGTTAAAAGTTCAATTTTTTCATTTTACTAGGTGCTGTTAAATTATACACCTATTAAATTGCTACACCTATTTACACCTACTAGCAGCGAATGAGTTCTCATTACCTCATATCTTCATTAAACACTTGATTTATTACTGTTACTTTCTGTAGTACTGAAAAATCCCATGGCCTTTGCACTGAGCTACATTTTTAGGCCCCCACCTTCTTTCAGAAAAGTCTACCTATGCAGTTCAGGCTGGCTTTAGCTTATTATGTAGCTAGGGCTATCCTCAAACTCCCAATGATCCTCTTATCTTGGCCTCCTCAAGATTACAGGTGTGTGCCACCATTCCCAACTGTAGGCCTTTTTTAAAAGAACAAATTTTTTGGCTGGGGAGATAGCTCAGTTGGCTTAAGTGGCTGCCTGGGAAGTGCAAGGTCCCTAGTTTGATCCCTGGTACTGCAAAAAAGTAAAACAAACCCACAATCTTGCTAAGTTGCTCAGGCAAGATGGGTATCATCATGCCCTACCTACTACATTTGTAAAAAATGTTTGTCAAATTGTAGGATAAGCCGGGCGTGGTGGCTCACGCCTGTAATCCCAGCACTCGGGAGGCTGAGGCAGGAGGATCGGTGCGAGTTCGAGACCAGCCTGGGCTACAAAAGTGAGCTCAAGGTTAGCCTCAACTGCATAGCGAGACCCTGTCTCAAAAAACAAAAACAAAAACAAAACAAAACAAAACAAAACAAAACAAAAAAAACTGTAGGATAAAACTCAAGTAGTGGACCCGGCACATGGCTCAGTGGTCTAAATAAAGCACCTACTTAGGAAAGCTTAGGCGCAGCTTAGGCGGCTGCAGGGACCGCGGTTCGATCCCCGGCACCACATGCTGCGCCAGCCCTGCCCTCAGGGCAGGCTGAGCCGGCCATAGAAATAAATAAACAAAAGTTCTGAAACAAACAAACAAACAAAAAAATTCTAAAAAAACCCCCAAAACCCTCCGTTAGTATCTTTCAGCCACTCGGTCAGACATGCCTTTCTAACTGTACATTTCTCTAGGCTGGCCGAGTGGCGCTGGGAGTGTTTAGTAAATACTGTACTGATTAAATGGTGTCACTTTCCTGCATAAAATCCTTCCATGATTTTTTTTTTAAGTCTGCAAGCGGTCCTCTTTTTGTGAGTGCTCATTATTTATCTTTACATTCTGAGAATTTAACACAGAGCTTGGAAAATACCTTGCAGGCGGCACTAAAGCGGTATCTTGAATGAATAACATAATACCTCTGCTATGTACACATTTCCATTACTGCACTTTCACACCAAATCATAACTTCTTTATTAAAGTCGAGGTAGGGTGAGAGGTCTGTAGCCTCAGCATCCACATTGGTGTCCGTAGAACCAAGTCTGTAGTTTTGGAGATGGAGTATAAATCATCAACAAATTTGGAAGCCCTTAAAGAAAGCCACAAAGGTACTCGCGCGGGAATTTGGCAACGTCGAGTCAGATTGGACCAGAAGAGACGCCGTAGCGGAGAAGCATTGCGCGCGCGCGACTCCTCGTCCGCGATTGGCTGTGGGAAGGCGGGCGTCTTGAGCGCCTAAGGTGGAGTGACTTCGTTTGGGATCGCTGCTTGTTTTGGTTGGCTTGTAGATTCTGTCAGATTCTCGCTGTCGCGTCTCCGGACGAGAAGGCTCGGGAGGCTGCGATAGCCTGTAGGCTGGTGCGGGATAAAGCTGGGAATGGCGCCACAGGGGGCTCAGGAGGAGGAAGGAGGGCGGCGGGAGCGGGGCTGTGGAGCGCGAGGGGGGCCTTCCCGGCGGGCCTGGCGTGGGGGTTGGGGTGATGAGAGCGGCGCCTGCGCGGAGCGGCCCGGGAGACCCGCTGCACTGTGGTGTCCCGAACCGTTTTTACTCTGCACTGCTGTTTCCGCAGGACTCAGAGGGTTGACAGCGCAAACCGTGTATAAGAAGGGGCTCCTTTCTTAGGAGCTTTTACCTAGAAACTGGTTAGGTTCCCCCGACCTCCTTTATTCTGTCCCAGAAACCTTTTATTACCTTGTGGAGGATTTGCAGGCAGTTGTATTCTACCTGTAGAGTCAATGGAAAATTTAAGTCATGAAGTGAAATAATTACTACTTCACATAGGTGGAAGTCAGAAAACTGGGACAGCCTGGTGTGGTGGCGCCTGCCTGTAATCTCAGCACTGGGGAGGCTGAGGCAAGAGGATCATTGTGAGTTCGAGGCCAGCTTCAATCACGTAGTGAGATCCCGTCTCCTCCAATCCCCGTCCTCCAAGAAGCAGAAACAGCATGGGAGTTCTGTTGCTGATTAGCATATTCTTCCATCCTAGGAAATCTGATGGTTGCACAGTGAACCCATAGATTCTGGTCTTGAACCTATATTTAATTTAAAAATCTTTTATTTATTGACTTATTTGGTATAGGGTCTCACCTTGCAGCTTGGACTTTGATCCTCCTGTCTCAGCCTCCCCAGCGCTGGGATTTCAGGCGTGTGCCACCACGCTGGGTTTTGGCGGCCAGCAAGGCACTCCCAGGGTTCCAGGGCCAGCATGGCAAGCAGTAGCTAGGATCCAGCCTGTGTCTCTCCTTGTGCTTGCCAGGCAGGCACGTAGACCCTAAACTATCTCCCCAGCCCTAACATACATTTAGAACTATATTCATCACCCCACCCACATCCCCTTCTCAATTGGCCATTATTGCTCCTACTTTCATAGGACTTTATGTATTAAACATCCAACAGTAATTGTAGATGGTAAAATTACAGACAATATTCAGTGATTATTGTGTGCCAAGTTTTACTTAAGCACTTTGAGCATTTCATTTAATGTTCCAAATAGTCTGTGTAAGCTTCAGTAAAGCGCTTTTTATGTTGGAGGAAATTAAGATTCAAAAAGGTGGGTGGGGGAGATAGCTCAGTAGGCTAAGTAAGCACTGGCTTAGGCAAGCATAGGGATTGGGGTTTGACCGGCCCTACCCCCGGGTGTGCTGGCATGCACCTGTAATCCCAGTGGTGGAGAGGCTGAAAACAGGAGGACCACTATGAGTCAGAGCTGTGTAGTGGGGACCCTGTACCAAATATATTAAAAAAAAAAAAAAAAAAAAACAACTAAAGAAGGTTAAGTAAACTATACAAGATCACATGCTTGTGTCTATCTAGACTTATATTCAAACATTTGCCTTCAAAGATCTGTCCTTAATTACTATATGATGTTGCCATGTACTTCCTGCTAGCTGGTGTGTTGCTGTTGTTAGCCTGGTCTGCCCATTTTCCTTGGCTGAACCTTATGCAGTTGGGACTGGCTTTCAGCTCACTGTGTAGCCTAGGCTATTCTTGGATTCTAGGAGATTCTTTTGCCTCAGACTCCCAAGTGCTTGGATTACAGGTGTGCAACACTATGCCTGGAATATGTTTTCTAAGGTTTATTACAGGCTTTTTTTTTTTTTTTTTGGAGACAGGGTCTCGCTATGCAGTTCAGGCTGGCCTTGAGCTTGCACCGATCCTCCTACCTCAGCCTCCCAGAGTGCTGTGATTACAAGTGTGCGCTACCACGCCCGTCTCTTACAGGCTTATTTTTTAACTCTTAAAATATATCATGGGGTTGGGCATGGTGGCAGACACTTGTAATCCTAGCACTTGGTAGAAGGATTGTTGTGAGTTCAAAGCCAATCTGGACTACATAAGGGACTTTAAGGTCAGGCAGCACTACTGCAATAATGTGTCGTGGGGTTGCAGTTATAATTTAGTATAGAATACTTGCTAGGCACCCGTGAGGTCCTGAGTTCAATCTTGTGCGCAACACACACACACACACACACACACACACACACACACACACACAGAATATAGTTGAATTGGTTGTTCTGACAAGCTGTTTTTACATTTGAGGTAATTTGAAGAATACTGATGGAGGACTTGTGTTTATTGTATTTTTCAGATCAGTACTACTGAAGATGAGGCGATCTGCAGCACCGAGTCAGTTGCATGGGAATTCTTCCAAAAAAGCAAAATTTATACCGCCAGGAATAAGAAATCAAAGTCTGAATGAAGAGATTACAAAACTGAATCTAGATACAAAGTTAATAAAGGTAAAACATAAGTAATAAAACAAATGTTTTTAAAAGATAACATTTACAGAGTTCCAAACATACCTATGAGAATTTTCAGTATCTCTGACACTTCCAAAAATCATAGAAGTAGAAAGACATGCAGTTGAATCTATAAAGTAAACATTTATTTGTTTTTGCGGTGTGGGGATCAGATATGGTCTTCTACATTGTAGGGAAACAATCTACCACTGATCTAGGTCTCCAGCAGCTAAAATAAACCTTTGGTAAGAGTAAATCAACTCTTCAAGGGTGAGGGTGGAGATTCTTTTTTTTTTTTTTTAAACTTTATTTATTTGTATTATGACTGGCTCAGCCTGCCCTGGGGATGGGGCTGGTGCAGCATGTGGAGGTGGGGATTGAACTGCAGTCCCTGTGGTTGCCAAGGTTTGCCTAAATAGGTGCTTTAGACTGCTGGGCTGTCTCGCCGGCCAGAGGGTGGAGATTCTTACAAAAATAAATCACTAATCAATGTTTTTTTTTTTTGTCTTTTTGAGACAGGGTCTCGCTATGCAGTTGAGGCTGGCCTTGAGCTCACTTTTGTAGCCCAGGCTGGTCTCGAACTCGCACCAATCCTCCTGCCTCAGCCTCCCGAGTGCTGGGATTACAGTTGTGAGCCACCACGCCCGGCTCAATGTTTTTTTTAAAAGTTTCCACATAAATAATGGAACAAGCCGGGCGTGGTGGCTCACGCCTGTAATCCCAGCACTTGGGAGGCTGAGGCAGGAGGATTGGTGCATGTTCGAGACCAG
>PVJA010030068.1:0-26118 GCA_004027025.1 Myocastor coypus
AAAAAAAAAAAAAAAAAAAAAAAAGAGTTGGAGACCATTTCCTCAGTCTGCCACTTGCTAACAATCAGTGATTCCAAGGTGGTGTCATGTGATCACCATGAGTCTCCATTTCTCCCATTTATACAAGGAAAGCTCTACTCCTTGTCTCCTGCCTAGGGCTGAGATGTCAACATGTACTCCACAGGGAGTATGTGCCTGACACGCAGTACTGACTCTTGCCTTATCGGCTTCACACTGCTAGGAGACAGTCAGTGGCCAGAGAGCCTGAACTTGTATGTGGTGTCCATCACTTGTCCTTGCTTCCTGAGACTGGGCGTAGGAAAATGAATACTGTGTATGTATGTATGTACGTATGTACGTATGTACGTACGTACGTATGTATGTATGGTAGCAGAACCAGGATTGAACTCACCAGGCAAGCACTTATTCTACTGAACTATCTCCCCAGCCCACTCTTTTTTTTGGTCTTTTTGAGACAGGGTCTCACTGTGCAGTTCAGGCTGGCCTTGAACTCATTTTGGAGCCCAGGCTGGTCTTGAACTCACATCAATCAATCCTTGTGCCTCAGCCTCCCAAGTGCTGGGGTTATAGGCCTGCACCACCATGCCCAGCCTCATTTATTTTAACTTGTTTTTCCTTCCTTGGGATTGAACTCAGGACTATTACACTGATTTCTGTTATACTAGCCCTTTTTTGGTTTTGATCTTTTTCTGAAGCAAAATCCATGTAGCCCAAGCTGGCCTAGAACTCATGATCCTTTTACCTCAGCCTTTGAGTGCTGGGAATACAGATGTGTACATGCACAGCTTTTTGTTTTTAGCCTGTTTTAGTATTTTCACTTGAAGATGTCTTGCAAAGTTAGATTGCCCAGACTGGTCTCAACTTTAGGATCCTCCTGCCTCAGCTTCCCAGTGTTCTGAGATTATAAGCATGTGTCAACAAACCCAGCTTTCCTCCCACACTTCCCTCCTTTCCACTGGGTCCAGTGGAGCCTATATGTTAATTACTGAAATGCTCAGCAGCAGCCTATCAACAGAGTATCTAAGCTTGGATTTTCTTTTTTTCTTTTTTTTCTTATTATGGCTGGCTCAGCCTGCCCTGGGGGTGGGGCTGGCACAGCATGTGGTGCCAGGGATCCTACTGCAGTCTCTGCAGTTGCCTAAGCTTTCCCAAGCAGGCGCTTTAGATCGCTGAACCATTTCCCCAGCCCTGGATTTTTGTTCTCAAAGCTTCCCATTCAGAAAGGCAGGAGCTTCAGGGTATCCAAGAATGTCGGCTTCAGCTCCCACTGTCCAGACTCTGTGTGAACTTGGAGGGGACAGTGGGAAGATAATCAGGGGACAGAGGACAACTGTATGGGGCAGATACTAGTGTATATTTGGAGGACACAGTGGAGCAGGTATACAGAGGGAAGGTGGGTGTACCTCTGCAGGGAGGTCGGATGTGCACAGACCGAGTCCCTAGGCTTCAAGAAATAAACCTACTAAAAAAAAAAACAGGTAGCTGGGTGTGGTGGTACATGCCTGTAATCCCAGCACGTAGGAGATGAGGCAGGAGGATCATGGTGATTGGCCTCTACAGGAAGACTGTCTCATAAATACATAAATGTGGGAAAATAAATACATGTCTCATAAATAAATGTGAGAAAAGAAATACAGATAGATGCCCTCAAAAGACTGGACCCAAGATCCCCAAAGGTAGCAAAATCTATACATGCTGCTTAAATCCCTTACATGAAAACTGTACAGAAGGCAGGTGAGCACAGGCAGGCTGGTTCCCCACCAAGTTGGTCACCTGAACAATGTGTTGGGTGCACAGGGAGCCTGCAAAGCTACAGCTGCTGGCAAGGTCGTGTGGTCTTTCACTTCTTGTGGGTGAGGTCGGCATTAGTGTACAGATACTAAAACTTAGGTGTGGTGGCACACACGTGTCATCCCAGTACTCAAGAAGGTGAGGCAAGAAGATGCTCGCCGGTTACTGGCCAGCTTGAATCGCATAGCGAGTCCCTTGTCTCGAAAACAGTTCAACTCCCTCCCTCGGCCCACCAGGGTCTTCCTCATCTGAACGCCCTAGTTCATGGCCTCACAAAACATTCTCCTCTCCTGCAGGGACCCGCGTGGGGCTTGAACCTGCCCGGTTGGCTTCCAACATGTGGACGGAGGCCAAAGGGGTCAATGCTAGGACCGCAGTGCACCGCTGCAACCCACTCCCCGGGCAGCCTCGTGCAGCCCAGGAATCGAATTCCTCTTCAGGTAACCACAGGTCACCGTGCACCACGTCTGCTTTACACGAGGGCACCGACCACCTTCCATCCTCCCACCGCACTGCCACTCACCCTAGGACCAGAAAAAAGGGATCTTCGAGGGAAGGGTTACCTCTCCCGCCCAGGCCAAGCCCCTCCCGCCAGGCGTCCACTCGATCATTGTTTCTAGCGCAGAGAGCGCGCCGCCGCCACACCCGGGTCATGCCACCATCCGGAGGGGGACCTCCCGCGGAGAAAGAGGCCACCTTGAACCGAAATGTGGGAACTTCCGCCCTGCTGGGGCCATCTTGGTTGCAGGCAGAGACGACTTCCGGTCTGCAGGCCACGCCCTTCCGCCTCCCCCAGACCTCTGACCCCGCAGTCTTAATTCTCTCTAGATTTTGGGTCCGGACCCGCGATTTCAGTTCCAGACCAAACCCGTAAGACTGTGCCCGCGCAAACTATTTCCCTTTGAGGGAACGTAAATAACAGCTTTCCCTCGTTCAGGTTATAAACGTAGAGAATCGTTTATTTAAATTGTGTGGTATTTGCGCTTGAACCTAGGGTTTTTGCACTAAGTCATATACAAGTTGTTAAGTTCCTCAAGTTGTACGTGGTATTCTCCTGTTGCAACCCCCCAAAATGTTGGGATGACCGGTGTGCCCTACTTGGAATCACAGAGCCTTTAAGGAGGACGCCTTGAGTTGGCCCGGTTCAACCGGCCCCTCTCCTACCTGCGCGGTTCAGAAACGCTCCCCCTAGCCGGGCGTGATGGCTCACGCTTGTAATCCCAGCACTCGGGAGGCTGAGGCAGGAGGATCGGTGCGAGTTCGAGACCAGCCTGGGCTACTAAAGTGAGCTCAAGGCCAGCCTCAACTCCATAGCGAGACCCTGTCTCAAAAAGACAAAAAGAAAAGAAAAGCTCCCCCTTGCCCCTCCTCTTTTTTTTTTTTTTTATTATTAACAAAAGGGGAGCTGGGCGTGGTGGCGCACGCCTGTAATCCCAGCACTTGGGAGGCTGAGGCAGGAGGATCGGTGCAAGTTCAAGACCAGCCTGGGTTACAAAAGTGAATTCAAGGCCAGCCTGAACTGCATAGTGAGACCCTGTCTCAAAAAGACCAAACAAAACAAAAAAAACAAAAAAAAGAAAACAAAAGGGGCAGGGAGCACCTCGGGGTGGCCTGGGCAGGGGCGCGTGGGGGCCCTGAAACATCCAGAGGGTCCTTTCCCGCGCGCGTAAGCAGGTGGGTGTTGTGGATTCGTGTGCCTGGGGCTCAGCTTTGCTGGATGCGAGTCCGAGTGTCGCTTGATGGGCGGCTCTGGGAAATCTCCGGGGGCTTCTTTGTGCGCGGTCGCGGCCCAGTTAAGATTCCCGGGTGTGGGACCTGGCAGGATGGCTCAGTGGTCTAAAGCGCCTGCTTAGGAAAGCTTGGGCGGCTTCAGGGACCGCGGTTCGATCCCCGGCACCACATGCTGCGCCAGCCCTGCCCTCAGGGCAGGCTGAGCCGGCCATAAAAATAAATAAACGTTCTGAAGCAAGAAAAAAAAAATCTTAAAAAAAAAAAAAAAAAAAAAAAAAAAAAAAAAAAAAAAAAAAAAAAAAAAAAAAAATCTTAAAAAAAAAAAAAAAAAAAGATTCCCGGGTGGCTCTTATGTGTTGGAATGTCTCCCCTGGGTCTCTGGACTCCTGGTCCCCCGTGGAGGACAGGGGAGGCACGTCCCCAGGGTTCACGCCTCGAGGGTGCTGTCCATTCTGAGTTGCCCGGAGCGAGCCTGAGAATGGGCCCGCGCAGGTAGCAGAATAGAGGAGGGTCGCCACGGGATGTGGAAGGATCGATAGATGACAGCTTGGGAGAGGTCTAGGGAAGAGGAAGAACTTAATACCCACGTGGGACAAGGGAGGGAAACTGAAGGTGAGGCACGACATTCAGTTAGGGGGCTCGGTGTAGGGGGCCATGTCTGGAATCCCTCGCCTCTGGGAGGCTGAGGCAGGAGAATCACAAATTAGAGCCCAGACTGGGCAACGTAGTGATTCTGTCTCAAAAAGCCAAAGGAGGGAGGGGGAAAAAAAAAAAAAAGGCTGAGAACATAGCATTCAATCCCCAGTACTACACAATCAGTAAGATAGGGGCGGTGGGCAGGAAGGACTTGAGAGGCACTATTCGCAAAATCAACGGGATCTCCGCAGGGAAAGGAATAGCAAGATCTTTATGTGAAGCCTCTGGGGACGGCTCCCGTTACGTCCTGGGTCACCCTGATGTGAGCCGTGGGCTTTCCCAGCGGGGCGTCACACCTCCTCTCAAACCAAAACCCCACCTGCTGGGCTGGACACTAGCACGGAAGTTCCGGCTCAAGGGGGTAGGGAGAGGCGTTCCCAGAGACGCAGCCCCGCCCCTGCCATTCCGGACCTCTGTCCTTATATGGGCAACCGGAAGCTGTTTGCGCGTTGTCTACGTCACCACTCCCAAAATTAGCTCGGGAAGTCAGCAGGCTCCCGCGGTTAGCAGGCTGCGCGAGTAACGTGGGGAGGAGGGCGCTCTTTAAAGGGGCCGCAACGTGGCTAGAGCTATAGAACAGTTTTGCTTTGTGCGTTTGTGTGCATATGCAACTTGAATTGAGTTTTCTTTGAGCGCGTGGTGGTAGTAGGGCTGATGTTTTCTTTGCTCTTTACTAGCAACACGCAATTTACAACTCCCACCCCAGCTCCGCCCCCCGGGGGCGTGGAGGCCGATCATCGCCCAACGCCCGGGTGGAAGCCGCGTGTCCGGGCTAAGCCGCGCCATGCCACCTCCCTCCCACTGTCTTGGAGCTGGAGGGTTTGGCGAGCACTGGAGCCGGCGGGCTGCAGGTAGGTCCAGGCCCCGGCACTATGGCTGCCATTCATTTTCTTGAAAAACCCTGGACAAGTGGCCTTCTTTGAGTTCACACCTGAAAAACAAATATCCTACCTCCACCAACTTGAAGGTGAGAGAATCCAACGAGCCTGACCGACCTGGTGGTGCCTGCTGTGATCTCAGGAAGCTGAGCTAGGAGGATCATAAGGCGTTTCAGACCAGCCGGATTTCAGCGCCCCCACCTCCAAGGTTAACAGACCTGGCTCATAAGTCAGAATTAGCATCATTGTTCACCATTCCGAAAATATTAGACGGCTGAGGAGGTTAAGAGGGCTGTATGGGCTCGAACCTGGGTCTTCCCCGGTGCAAAAGGAAACGCCATTCACGATATGCCCGCGCCTCTCGCCGCAAGCACGTGGGTGGGCTTTGAGTCCCGCCCGCGATCCCTCCCAGACCGCGAGCTAGCTCTACTGCGGGGAGTAAGGCAATAACCTGCAGAGCTCTGCGTGCAGTTGGGTACGCCTTGCACGCTTGCGGTTTCCGTCCCCTGTCCGGGCTGAGTTAAATTCCTCCCTGTCGCTTTAAGGAGACTCTGGCTACCGCGTAGTGGAAAGCCCGGATGCGGCCCTCTGATTGGGCGGGGCCCCTCTGATGTCATCCTGGGTACAAAAGGGCCCGAGTGGCCGGCGCCCCGGCAGAACCTTCGAACGGTTTGCGCTGGCAGAGTTGCAGCGAGTTCCGCTGAGAACCAGCTGTTGTATCCGCGCTGCTCAGAATCCTCAAAACACTCGCCGTCGAGTTGCCATGGAGGTACAGAAAGAGGCGCAGCGCATCATGACACTGTCGGTGTGGAAGATGTACCACTCGCGAATGCAGCGCGGAGGCCTGCGCCTGCACCGAAGTCTGCAGCTATCGCTGATAATGCGCAGCGCCCGAGAGCTCTACCTCTCGGCCAAAGTGGAGGCTCTCGATTTCGAAGCGTCCTCCCCGCCTGCCACCTGCCCGGACCCGCGCCTGCACCCGCCGCGGGAAGCGGAAGTGCCCGCTGCGAGTGCGCCGCCCGACGGGATGCTGCCGTCGCCGGAACCTATGGACGCGCAGGAGGAGGAGGCGGCGCCCCCCAGAGCTGCGGAGACCCTGGCCCGCTGCTCCCCACGTCTGGCCAGGGTCAGCCGCAAGCGACGCAGTAGCAGCCTGAGCGACGGCGTGGACGCCGGCTTGGTTCCCAGCAAGAAGGCCCGCTTAGAGGAGCAAGACGCGGAGGACACGTCGGAGGTTTCTGACCGCCTAACGCCTCCGCCCGCTCAGGCAGAAGGCGCCTTCCCCAATCTGGCGCGCGTCCTACAGCGAAGCTTCTCCGGGCTCCTGAGCCGAGGCCCTGCTGCTACCCCGACGGCGTCTCCCGCGCGTGACGCCAAGCCGGCCTGTCGCCCGACGGACCCAGTGTTGAGTGTGCTAGTTCGCGCCGTGGTGGCCTTCTGAGGACCGAGCCCGCTGCCGGAGCCAGAGCGCTCACCGAGCCGTCAACCCGAGTGGACAACCCGAGGCATTACGCCCTCCCCGAGGCGTGTGAACCAGCGAAAACGGATAAGTGAGGCGGCCGCCCGGGCTGCGAGAGCCTCAGAGGGACGGTGCCCCGGGGATCTTCGACATCCAGGCCGCGGTGGCCCAGGAGCCAGGGCGCGGGCGCCTTCCTGGAGCCCCGCGGTGCCCAGAGGTGCTGATTTGTGGACCGGGACCTGGGCCTCAGCCTCTCCTGCTTGCGAGAGGGGAGGCTTGGTCCATCAATCTCAGGGTCAGACTTTTTTTTTTAAACAAGCGTTGGGCCGCCCTTCCAAGACTTTCCAGTGTGCCCTTTAAGCCTCAGAATTCCAAGCCTCCCCTGCTCCGGTGACATACTTGTGCAAGCGGTCACCGTTGCGTCATGGGGCAGGGGTGGGGAGCTTCCTGTCGCTTAGCGTGGGTGTGGGGCCTGGGAGGTGGCTCTGGGGCGTGGACCGCCCTGGGGAGTGGGAGGAGTGTGGCCTGAGTCTCTGCGCCTTGCCGCTTCGAGAACCCAGCGAGTTTCAGATTCTTTTTTTGTTTGTTTTTGTTCTCAAATTTGTTTGTCTGTGTTAAGAAGTAGCACAATGTTCCCAGCCCAGAGGGTGACCTCCTTTGGACACGCAACCCAGATGGACCTCCGAGGGGTGGGAAGGGGCGCGCGGACAGAGCTGGGAAGGAGGCCTGTTTACCTTACCCGCAGTGGGTGTAGTCTACCTGGCGTCTCTTTGGAAATGTCAGCCAGGACAATAAAGACCATTATAGTGAGAAGTGCGGTCTGTCTGGTTCTCTTACCGCGGGAGGAGGGGAGGGGTGGGGTCAGGCTCTGGCGGCTCTGGCTCCAGGAACTGGTCTGGCGGGTTAACGTGTGGGCGGGATCATCGGGCCCCTTTGCCCCAGGTGACTACTCTTGAGTGTAGATAGGGGGTTGCCTGTTACCTGCAAGTTAAAGGGAGAGTGCTTCCTGGTTCCTTTTAAAGTTTATAACTTTTAATAACAAAGATAGCGTTAGTAGGGCAGCCACAATTTTTTTCTTTTTGAGACAGGATCTCGCTATGCAGTTCAGGCTGGCCTCGAACTCTACACTGATCGTCCTTCAGCCTCCCAAGTGCTGGGATTACAGGCGTGTGCCACCATTCCCGGCTCAGCCACAGTAATTAATACAATGCATATTTTCTCCATAGCAGGTGTTCAGAGTACACCAGGCAGACACTTTTTTTGTGTGTGGAACCGGGAATTGAACTGAGGACCTTGCCTTGCACTTGCCAGGCACACTTGTGATCCTGAGCTCCCCGGCTCCGACTTTTCTAAACACTATTGGCACAAATACTTCTCATTGAACGTTTCCTGTTTGCTTAACATCTGGGGTTGTCGCCGGGTGTGGTGGCTCACGCCTGTAATCCCAACATTTGGGAGGCTGGGGCAGGAGGATCGCTGCGAGTTCGAGACCAGCCTGGGCTACAAAAGTGAGCTCAAAGCCAGCCTGAACTGCACAGTGAGACCCTGTCTCAAAAAGCCAAAAAAAAAAAAAAAACATCTGGGGTTGTCAAGCGCCCCAGACAGAGTTGGGGGCAGCACTTGGATTTTTGAGAGACAACTGTTTACCCGGAGCTAGGACACGTGTCTGTCATCCCAGTGCTCTGAGAGACTAAGGCAGGAAGGTTCAAAGTTCGAGCCCTACCCGGACCACGTAAAAACTCTTTTAACAAAATTTAAATTATTTTAAAAAGCTGAGATTAGCTGAGTGCAAATGTACTGGACTTTAATCTTCGGGTTTAACCCGAAGTTTCTGCCTGGTCACTCCCGCGGTGTTCCTCGCCTCAATTCCCCTACCTTGGGTTCAGGCCTGAAAAAACTCACTTTGGATTCAGAAATGTCTTTGTGAGCCGCGCGCAGTGACGCTCTTTTGTCACCCAGCCCTCTGAGAGGCTGAGGCAAGAGGGTCTCAAGTTTGAACCTAGCCTGAATAACAGCTAGGAAGCCCAGCATCAAAATAAAATAAGGGATGGGGATGTAGCTGAATACAAAGGCTCTGGGTTCCATCATCAACACACACATGCACACAGTCCTTGCACCCTCTGGTGTGCTGGGCTCTGCCCCAGTTCCAGGACCTTACGGGAGAAGACAAATTCCTTCCCTGCAGCTTAGGGAAAGCTGCAGGCACTGCCCCGGCCAGGGGAGGAGTGGTGGCGAGGACAAAGGAGCCGCAGGTGCGGAATCCGGCAGTGGGAATGGGGACTGCACCGCCCTGCCTGCGACGGCTGGCAGCGCCGCCACGGGCTCGGTGACCTCGGGGATCTGACCTGAGGTGTGGGGGCGGGTGGTGGCCCATGGGGACCTGGAGCCCGGTTTCTGCTCTGCCCCCCCGCCACTCCTTCCGGGGAGGTGTGGGAAATCAGCGGCATCCGCAACACCCCCAGGGGACGTTGGGGGTGCTTGCCCACGCCCCCGAGCCCCGGGAAGTCCCTGGAGGAGGGGAGGGGCCGCAGCGCATCCTGTCGGAGGAACCGCCAGGCCCTTCCGCGGGAAGTCATGCTCGACCCCCACCCTGCCGCAGTCTAGGGGTTTCCGGTGCCCGGCCAGGGAGTGGAACTAGAGAAGTGACAAGCACTCTTCACTGTCATCTTCCGAGATAGAGCCCCCAACCCCCACACTGCCCACATACTTGAGCCATCGGAAGAGGTAAAGTGAAATTTTGCGGGGCTAAAAATGTATCAAGGTAGACCCGGGCGTGGTGGCGCACGCCTGTAATACCAGCGCTTGGGAGACTGAGGCAGGAGGATCAGTTGTGAGTTTGAGACCAGCCTGGGCTACCAAAGTGAGCTCAAGGCCAGCCTGAACTGTATAGCGAGACCCTGTCTGAAAAAGACAAAAAAATTATTTATTTTTATTCTTGTTTCAGAACCATTGTTTTTATTCACTCATTTTTATGGCCGGCTCAGCCCGCCCCCAGGGCAGGGCTGGCGCAGCATGTGGTGCTGGGGATCGAACCGCGGTCCCTGAAGCCGCCCAAGCTTTCCCAAGCAGGCGCTTTAGACCACTGAGCCATCCTGCCCGGTCCTAAAGTAAAAAATTCTTAAGAAAAAACTTAGCCTCCAAAGTGCCTGGATGACAATGTACTTTATTGGCTGGCAAAATACCTCAGCGGGGGGCCTGGCGGGATGGCTCAGTGGTCTAAAGCGCCTGCTTGGAAAAGCTTGGGTGGCTTCAGGGACTGCGGTTCAATCCCCGGCACCACATGCTGCGCCGGCCCTGCCCTCAGGGCGGGCTGAGCCAGCCATAAAAAAGATTGAATAAACAAAGATTCTGAAACAAGAAATAAATAAATAAATAAAATTTGAATTGTTTAAAAAAAAAAAAAAAAAAAAAAACAAAATACCTCAGCGGTCTAAAGTGCCTAGTTAGGCAACGGCAGGGACCACTATTCAATCCCCACACCACATGTTGTGCCAGCCCCACCCTGAGGGCAGGCTAAGCCGGCCATAATGTAAAAAGAAAAATAAATAAAATATCAACAAAAAATATTTATGTTTTTCTTTTTTATGTTTTTCTTGTTTCATAACCTTTATTTGCTTATTCACTCATTTTTATGGCTGGCTCAGCCCGCGCCCTGAGGGCAGGGCTGGCGCAGCATGTGGTGCCAGGGATGGAACCGCGGTCCCTGAAGCCTCCCAAGCTTTCCCAAGCAGGCGCTTTAGACCACTGAGCCATCCCGCTGGGCCCAACAAAAAATACTTATTTGCAGAACCAGGGATCAAACTCAGGACCTTGCACTTGCCAAGCAGGCACTCGTACCCCTGAGCTATGTCCCCAGGCCCCCTAGTCTGTTCTTAGATTGATTGAGAAGGACTTGCAGTTTGAAGGGGATAGATTCCCAGGGATGAATTCCAAGTTATTTAGGTAACTCTGAATGTGAGGCTAGGATGTAGCTCAGTCATAGCTGCATGCCTAAGGCCCAGGGTTTCCCCCTCTCCACCCTACAATAAACCCCACAGGACCCAGCTCCTAAATCCTGAGCTGACACCCTGTGGCCACACTGACCTGCTTTTCATTCTCACACTTTCTCAGTCTTCCTAGCCACTCCCTGGGATCTGTCCCCCAGCCTCTATCTAGGAAGGAGACCCGTGAAGAGAGGGCTCTCACTTGGTCCAAGATTTCTTAACTTTTTATCAACAGCCACGTCAAGAGTTAGGTTCTTGGGAGGCTGAAAACAGGTAGATCACTACAAGTCTCATCTATGTAGTGAGACCCCGTAGGCCCTGTACTGAAATACAGAAAAAAAAAAAGCTATGTTTTTATTTTTTTAAATTTTATTTATTTTTTCTTGTTTCAGAACCTTTGTTTATTTAGTCATTTTTATGGCCGGCTCAGCCCGCCCCGAGGGCAGGGCTGGCGCAGCATGTGGCATGTGGTGCCGGGATCGAACCACGGTCCCTGAAGCCGCCCAAGCTTTCCCAAGCAGGTGCTTTAGACCACTGAGTCATCCGACCGGGCCCGCTATGTTTTTATTTGATTATGAGCCTTCGGCCTGCAGGACTGCTGAGGGATCCGGCAGGGGCTTCACGATGATGCCTTCCTGTACGTACAGAAACGATCCGTGTCCAAGCTACCTTTGAGAAATGTGCTTGTCTCAGCCACTTAAATAGAGAGGAAACAGTTCAGAAAACCCCACCCTGGAAGACAGCATGTAGCAGCTGGGTCCACAAAGCCAATCCTTTCCCACGCAAGCTGAGATCACCGCACTCTACCCGTCCCCGCCCAGCTCCGTTTACTAGACCTGTTGACCCGGCTCCGGGACGGGGCGAGGTCCAGTCTCTTGAGACAGCCCAGAGCCCAGCCTAGGAGGCCCTGGCCTAGATGCAGCGGGGAGGGGCGAGGCTTGATCTGCGAATGGAAATCTGAGCCCGACGAGCTGGGGGTGGGGAACTGACCTGGCTGTCTTGCCATTCGCGCCTGGGTGGAGCTATGCAAATATAGTCCCTCCCTATTTCAGCCTCCGCCCAACCACTTCCGAGAAGTCATGGGAGGGTGGTGCTCCCCGGGAGGGTGGGGCTCCCCGGGGATCCTGAGGTCTGGGCGGGCAGAAAAAGGCTCTGATCAGTACTGAGCCAGCCCGGCTCTTTGGCTCTGGTTCTGGGAGTCGCTTGATGCACTCCTCAGTGAAGGGGGACCCAGACCCCACACGATGCTGGGGGACCTGGGCCTCCCACATTTCTAAGACCAACACCATTCACAATTGTTTTTTGAGTGTGGTGTGGTGGCGCACACCTGTAATCCCAGCACTTGGGAGGCTGAGGCAGGAGGATCAGTGAGAGTTCGAGACCAGCCTGGGCTACACAAGTGAGCTCAAGGCCAGCCTGAAGTGCATAGCGAGACCCTGTCTCCAAAAAAAAAAAAAAAAAAAAAAAAAAAAAATGCTTTTTGACCCTGACCTCTGGCTCATCCACCTCTTTTCTATTCAGCAGAGACGGGTAACCTCAGGCTGTTCAGGGGAGCTGAAGCTGTCCCTATGCTGTGCCTCTCGGCAGACATCCTGCCCAGCCCCTGCCCGGCCCCTGCCCGGCCCCTGTCCGACCCCAGCTCCAGCTCCTCGGCCCTTTTGTCCTTTTTATGCCATCTTCCAACTTCCGAGCCCTATCGGTCCCGTTACCGCCCATATGCTGTTGGCTCAGTTAGGGATCTCAGCTTTTCCTGTGCCTTCCCCACCGTCCCACACTGAGGTGACAGGTTGGCACCCCGGCCTTGCATCCTGGCTGCTGTCTCAGACCCCACATCTGCCCCCCAGCTGCCTGCACTACTCTCGCTTTGTCCCGCGTCCACCCAGTCCAGGGCACCCCATCCAAGCATGCTAATCGGAAGCAACTGACAACAGGAGATCTGGGCCTTGGAGGACTGGCAAATGTGACATCCTGAGCCTGGGACACTGGCCTGGTAGAGAGCGAAGAGGAGCAGCAGAGTGGGCCAGAAAGCCCAAGATCAAAGCCTTCTGGCTTCCAGATGGGGACTGCTGGCAGGGCCTGGGAAACCCCAGGCCCACAGGGACAGCCCGGCTGCTGCCTTCTTCCTGTGTTGGTGGAGCGACAGACCGGTCTGAGGCCCAGAGCTGGGCCTCTTTGAAGGGGCTCCCCCAGGATATTCCTGGGCAGAGGGAAGGACAGGTAGAGAAGAGTGGGACTTCTATGTCACAGGACCCCAGGAGCTTTGTGTTAATCCTTGCCTTGGAGTGCAGCTGCAGGGAGTACCCGAAGATTTGGCCCCTGTGATGACAGGATAGGAAGGTTCACCAGGCTATTGAACAGCTGTTCTCCTGGGGCTGGACTTGTGGGCATGGTTTAGGACTCCATGACAGGGGTTGTATTTTTCCCACCTGGAAGAGGTCCTAGGCCTGGCTGATTTCCTCTCTTTGGCTGTGGATTGTACAACCAGGGACAAGAGTCTGATGGCACCAGAGTCCCAGGGACATGGGCTGGGGTAGGTCCATGTCTGTCACATGAGCCTTTCTTTTCCTCTTTTTTAGACAGGGTCTTTTTTTTTTTTTTGCGGTACCGGGGATTGAACTCAGGAAGACAGGGTCTTGCTCTGCAATTCAGGCTGGACTGAACTCACGGTGATCCTCTGAGAATCACAGGTATGAGCCATCATGCACTGCCCCCCCCTCCTTTTTTTTGAGACAAGAGTTCATTAAGTAGTTCAGGCTGCTTTTCTTTTCTTTATTTCTGTGTGTGTGTGTGTGTGTGTGTGTGTGTGTGTGTGGTACCAGGGACTGAACTCAGGACCCTGTGCCTCTTTCATTTATTTATTTATTTATTTATTTATGTTTTGTATTTTAGGAAAGGGTCAACAGGGTGTTCAGGGTCTCACTACTAGATGGGAGTAGTGATGCACCTGTTTACAGCTTCCTGAGTGTTGGGGCGCCACCACACCCAGTCTCAATAGCAGCCTCAGTGCACCCTGGGGCAGGCCTGGGGATCGAACCCTCAGCCCCTGAGCCTGCTTGCAGGCACTTTATTATTTTTTTTATTATTATTATTTTTATTCTTGTTTCAGAACCTTTGTTTATTCACTCATTTTTATGGCTGGCTCAGCCCGCCCCGAGGGCAGGGCTGGTGCAGCATGTGGTGCCGGGGATCGAACCTCGGTCCCTGAAGCCACCCAAGCTTTCCCAAGCAGGCACTTTAGACCACTGAGCCATCCCGCCAGGCCCTGCAGGCACTTTAATCTGCTGAGCTGTTTGACCAGCTCAAGGTAGGTGCAATTTTATATATATATATATATATATATATATATTTTTTTTTTTTAAATTTATTTTCTTGTTTCAGGACTTTTATTTATTTATTTATTTATTTTTTGTATTTTTGAGACAGGGTCTCACTATGCAGTTGAGACTGGCCTTGAGCTCACTTTTGTAGCCCAGGCTGGTCTCAAACTCGCACCAATCCTCCTGCCTCAGCCTCCCGAGTGCTGGGATTACAGGGGTGAGCTACCACGCCCGGCCTGTTTGTTTATTTATTTATTTATTTATTTCTATGGCCGGCTCAGCCCGCCCCCTGAGGGCAGGGCTGGTGCAGCATGTGGTGCCAGGGATTGAACTGCGGTCCCTGAAGCCACCCAAGCTTTCCTAAGCAGGCACTTTAGACCACTGAGCCATCCTGCCGGGCCCTATTTATTTATTTTTTGTGTGTGTCTTTTTGAGGCAGGGTCTCACTATGCAGTTCAGGCTGGCCTTGGGCTCACTTTTGTAGCCCAGGCTGGTCTTGAACTCGCATCGATCCTCCTGCCTCAGCCTCCCGAGTGCTGAGATTACAGGCGTGCGCCACCACGCCCGGCTTCAAGGTAGTTGCAATTTTATTTTATCTATTTATTTATTTATTTTTTCTTGTTTCAGAAGTGCTTATTCACTCATTTTTATGGCTGGCTCAGCCCGCCCCGAGGGCAGGGCTGGCACAGCATGTGGTGCTGGGGATCGAACCGTGGTCCCTGAAGCCGCCCAAGCTTTCCTAAGCAGGCGCTTTAGACCACTGAGCCATCCCGCCGGGCCCCAAGGTAGGTGCAATTTTTAAAAAAGTTTTTGAAAGGTAGACCAGATGTAGTAGGACAACCCTATAATCCCAGCACTGTGGAAGGCTGAGGCATGAGGATGCACATTCAAACCTAGCCTGGCCAATTTAGTGATTTAGCGAGATCCTGTTTCAAAATAAAACAGTTTAAAGAGGTCGGAGGCGGGGCTGGGGAGATAGCTCCGTGGCACAAGTGCCTGCCTGGCAAGTGCAAGGTCGTGAGTTTGAACCTCAGTCCCACCAAAAAAAAAAATAAAAAATAAAAAAAATAAAAAAAAATAAAGAGGTCGGAGGTGGAGCTCACTATGAAGACCCTGAGTACAATGTTTAGTCCTTCAAAACACAGGTTTGTTTGTTTGTTTGTTTTTTTTTCTCTTTTTCAGACAGGTCTTGCAGTTCAGGCTGCCTTGAGCTCACCTTTGTTGCCCAGGTTGGTCTCAAACTCACATCGATCCTCCTGTCTCAGCCTCCCAAATGCTGGGATTACAGGTGTGCA
Source organism: Myocastor coypus (assembly GCA_004027025.1). Classification (NCBI taxonomy): domain Eukaryota; kingdom Metazoa; phylum Chordata; class Mammalia; order Rodentia; family Myocastoridae; genus Myocastor; species Myocastor coypus. Next base: position 15,172 of record PVJA010030068.1, read on the forward strand.
CCATCATGCCCGGCTGCAAAACACAATTATTAAAAAACAAAACAAAAACAGTTCTTTTGGGGTCTCACTAAATTGCTGAGGCTGGGCTCAAGCTTTTGATCTGTTCCTCTTAGGGTGTGACCTGCAGTTCTCCGGTGTCTCTGTTGTCACATACAAGCCATGCCCCTGGGCCCAGACCTTAGGCAGTGTAGGGCTCTGGGTCCTCCTGGGGGTGGGAGGATCTGCTCGAGGGAAGGGAAGCTCTCCTTTTCCAGGACCTTCTCCAGGGGCAGGTGGACTGGGAGCCTTGGCAACTGTAGTTTTGTTTCCACTTGGCGCTCAGGGACACCATGTGGTGTGTTGGGAGGCTTCTCTGTTTACAGAGCCAGCCTGGAGAGAGCTCTCAGAAAAGTCCCCAAGCCACCAGACATCTCAGGAGTTCTGGCTTCCACCACGGAGTGTAAATGTCCTTTCATTTAGTGACAGAAGGAAGACACATCCTGTAGTTGTAGAGAGGCTTTTATTTTTTATTTATTTTTATCTTATTATTACTTTTTTTTTGCAGGACCTGGGTTCAAACTCACAACCTTGCACTTGCCCAGCAGGCGCTTGTGCCTTGGAGCTATCTCCCCAGCCCCTTTTTAAAAATTTTTTTAAAAGAATTTTAAATTTTTATTTAAAATTTTTTTTTGTTTCAGAACTTTTGTTTGTTTATTTTATTTATTTATTTATTTATTTATTTTTATGGCCGGCTCAGCCTGCCCTGAGGGCAGGGCTGGCGCAGCATGTGGTGCCGGGGATCGAACCGCGGTCCCTGCAGCCGCCTAAGCTTTCCTAAGCAGGCGCTTTAGACCACTGAGCCATCCTGCCGGGCCCCTGTTTATTTATTTTTATGGCCGGCTCAGCCTGCTCTGACAGCAGGGCTGGCGCAGCATGTGGTGCCAGGGATCAAACTGCGGTCCCTGCAGCCGCCTAAGCTTTCCTAAGCAGGCGCTTTAGACCGCTGAGCCATGCCGCTGGCTCTAGAACCAGCTTTTTTGTTTTTTTTTAAGAATTTTTATTTTTTATTTTATTTTTTTCTTGTTTCAGAACTTTTGTTTATTTATTTTTATGGCCGGCTCAGCCTCACACGAGGGCAGGGCTGGATGTGCTGCCGGGGATTGAACCAGTCCCTGCAGCCGCCTAAGCTTTCCTAAGCAGGCGCTTTAGACCACTGAGCCATCCTGCCGGGCCCCAGAACCAGCTTTTTGATTAATTCTTTGTATTGTTTTCTTTGTCTCAATTGAATTAATTTCTGCTCTAATCTTTATAATTTCCTCCTGTCTTTGGGCTTTGAATTTCGTTTGTGCTTCTATTTGTAGTCGATTAAGGTGCTCCAGGAGAGTATTTATTTGTTCCCGTTCTGTTTTCTTAATGTGTGAGTTCAGAGCTATAAATTTCCCTCTAAGAACTGCTTTCAAGCTGGGCGGGCGTGGTGGCTCATGCCTGTAATCCCAGCACCCGGGAGGCTGAGGCAGGAGGATTGGTGTGAGTTCGAGACCAGCCTGGGCTACATAAGTGAGCTCAAGGCCAGCCTCAACTGCGTAGCAAGACCCTGTCTCAAAAAGACAAAAAAAAAAAAAAAAAAAGAACTGCTTTCATTGCGTCCCATAAATTCTGGTAGGTTGTGTCTGAATTTTCATTAAATTCAAGGTATTGTTTAATTTCTTGTTTAATTTCATCTGTAACCCATTGTTTGTTGAGAAGAGTGTTAATTTCCATGTTGTCAGAGTCCCTTCTTGGTTCTTGTCTCGGCCTTAGAAGTCTAAACTTACAATCCTAAAACCACATTATTGGAATTCCACCAAGTTAATTTCAATCTACCATTCCTAGTGCAACCCATGGCAATAACAAATACACTAAGACATATATATATATAATTACTGGGGAGTCAAGGGACCCTAACTCCCGCCATTAAGGTGGCTTTCCGGAACCAAGAGACCGACCCAGGGCTGCACTCGGGTTTTATTCATTGGAGAAGGGGGAGTGGCTTGCGAAAGGGAATTGTGGGAAGAAGGTCAGCAATGAAAGGAGTTGCGGGAAGGTGGTAGGTATTGAAGGGGATTGTGGGAAGGAGGTGAGCACTATGAGCTGGGCTAGGTAGGAGGCCTGCATTCACCTCTGCCATATTTAGAGATATGCAAAAGAAGTAATTTGCATTATGCTATTGTGATATCTAATATTTTGGGGGTCTGGTACTTAAGCTCTGATGTGTAATCTTTTCAAGCCCCAGGAAGGCATAGCCTCTATCTCGAGCTGACACCATGGAGTATTGGCTCTTCATCCTGTTATCAGGGAAACACGTGTGCCATCTTCAAAAATTACCACCAGCACCTGGGCTAGACCAATAAGGCCAATTGAAAGGATAATGAGATCTTGGGGATCTGGTGCTTCAGTTCTGATGTGTAATCTTTCAAGCCCCGGGAAGTCACAGCCTCTATCTTGAGGCTCGATCCCAGCTGACACCGTGGAGCATTGGCTCTTCGTCCTGTTATCAGGGAAACACGTGTGTCATCTTCAAAAATTACCACCAGCACCTCAGCTAGACCAATACACACTGCTTAAGGCCAATTGAGAGGATAATGAGAAGTCGTAGCCAGCTCTGTACATTCCAATATAAGGGAACAGGGTCAGACTCAGTCAAAGTGGAGACAGTCGCTCTTCTTTCAAGGACAGCTGCTCAGGCGGTCCTCCACACATGTATTTCTGGGGTTCTTGTGGCTTCTGTTGTCATTTATTTCCAATTTCATTGCACTGTGGTCAGATAACATGCATGGGATAATTTCTGTTTTCTTGCATATACTTAATCATGACCTATGTACTAATATGTGGTCTATTTTAGAAAATGTCCCATGTGCAGCTGAAAAAAATGTGTATTATGAAGTGGTTGGGTGGAACACTCTGTGTATGTCCACTAATTCCGTTTGTTTCAAGTTCTGGTTCAGCTCTGCTACTTTGCTAAGTTTTTGTCTGCTTGACTTATCTTTTTTGGATAAGGGGGTGTTGAGGTCTCCTGTTAAGATTGTGTTATTGAGGCCAGGGAGATGGCTCAGGGACACAAGTGCCTGCCTGGCAAGTATAAGGTTGTGAGTTCAATCCCTGTTTCCGCAAACAAACAAACAAACAAACAAAAAAAAAAAAAAAAAAAAGAAAAAAAAACCCCAAAGATTGTGTTATTGGATATTAGATTTTTCACATCTATTAAGGTTTGCTTTATATAACTTGCTGCTCCTGTGTTGGGTGCATATATATTTATGAATGTCACCTCTTCATCTTGAAGTTTTCCCCTAACCAATATGTAGTGGCCTTCATCATTTTATTTGATTAGTCTTGCTTTGTTTTTTTTTTTTTTTTTTTTTTGGCAGGACTGGGGTTCAAACTCACGACCTTGCACTTGCCAGGCAGGCACTTGTGCCTCGGAGCTATCTCCCCAGCCCCTTGCTTTGAAGTTTAGACTGTCTGCAAACAGGATTGCTACCCCTGCTTTTTTTTTTGAGGTGCTGGAGCATGTAGTATTGTTTTCCATCGTTTCACTTTTAGCCTATGAGTTTCTTTATGAGTTAAGTGCGTTTCTTGTATACAGTATATTGTTGGATTTTGCTTCCTTACCCACTCTGCCAGTCTATTTCTTTTAATTGGAGAATTGAGTCCATTTACATTGATGGTTATAATTGAAATATGTTGACTTATGATTGACATGATGTTTACTTACTACTGTTTACCTCTTTTTCTCCTGTGTTTAATTGAGTAGTCTATTTGGTGGGATCTTTCTGTGCAGAGAGGTTTTTAAAACTAAACTGTACTACCTGGAAGCCAGGCATGGTGGTGGGCGCCTATAATCCCAGCACTTGGGAGGCTGAGGCAGGAGGATCAGTGGGAGTTCGAGATCAGCCTGGGCTACAAAAGTGACCTCAAGGCCAGCCTCAACTACACAGCAAGATCCTGTCTCAAAAAGACAAAAAACAGGGCCCAGCAGAATGGCTCCATGGTCTAAAGCACCTGCAGGCAGCTGCAGGGACCGTGGTTAGATCTCTGGCACCACATGCTGCACCAGCCCTGCCCTTAGGGCAGGCTAAACCGGCCATAAAAATAAATAAACAAACAAAAGTTCTGAAACAAAAAAAAAAGACAAAAAACAAGACAAACAAACAAAAAACTAAGCTGTCCCTAGAATGGAACCCACACCCTCATTTGCTAGGCAAATGCTTTTTATTTTTTTATTCTTTTAATATTTTTTATTCTTTTAAATTTGTTGACAGTTTGTTTGGTTTTTTTTTTTTTTTTTGCAGGACTGGGGTTCAAACTCACAACCTTGCACTTGCCCAGCAGGCGCTTGTGCCTTGGAGCTATCTCCCCAGCCCCTATTGACACAGCTTAGACACATAGTTATTACACTCATTGTAGAGAACTTGTTCCCCTATTGCAGCATGGTATGTCTTAGTTTCTCTTGTTGTTGTTGAGACAGTGTCTATACACATAGCCTAGGGTGGCCTTGAACCCTCAGGCAGCTGAGAGCTACTTCCTCAGCCTCCTGGGTGTTGGGATTATAAGGATATTCCTGTCTAGTCTGACCCCTTTTACAGCTGAACAAACTGAGGCACAGCAGGATAAGGATAAAGCAGCACGTCAGGATGTCAGGTCCAGGGTCACACCTAGTACAGTGAAGTTCATTGCTTTGCTCTCCTGGACTTTTTGAGTGAGAGGAATTGAGTTTTGCTCCGGTTGGACTTTGCCTTGGCATTATCCCTAGTTACCGCCTGGGGCTGCCTTTCTTTTCTCCTCTCCACCTACTGCTCAGTTCAGATTCTTTGGTTAAGTCATATATATATATATATATATATATATATATATATATATTTTTTTTTTTTTTTTTTTTTTTTTTTTTTTTTTTTTTTTTTTTTTTTTTTTTTTTTTTTTTTTTTTTTTTTTTTTTTTTGTCTTTTTGAGATGGTCTCAGTATGCAGTTCAGACTGACCTTGAGCTCACTTTTATAGCCCAGGCTGGTCTTGAACTCACAGGGATGTTCCTGCCTCAGCCTCCCAAGTGCTGGGATTACAGGCTTGCGCCACCACAACCTGCAGTTAAATGATTATATACTTTTTTCTTCTTTTCCTCCGGGTAAAAATTTCCCCAAGTGGCCCCCCCCCCCCCACCCCCCGCCCCCTTTCCCAAGGACAAAGCCCTTTGTTATTAAAACCAGACTGCCTGGGACTTACCCTGTGTGAGGCCCCACCTGGTGGTGCTTTCGGGTAATCTCATCACTTTGGGAGACTGAGGCGGGAGGATCCCAAGTTATAATTCAGCCTGGGCAACTGAGCGAGACCCTGCCTCAAAATAAAAAGTATAAACAGGGCTGAGGACATAGTTTAGTGCAAAGACCTTGGTCCTGGGTGTGGGGTTTGCCAGATCAGGGGATGATGGAATTATGCCCCCCCCCCCCCCCCGTGCGCTGGCATGGGGCTGATCACACAGGAAGTGGAACACCTGACTGCTTCACCTTTAGACCTGAAGGCTTGCAGGGCCTGTCACGCGGAGGCCAGAGCGGCCAGGCTTCAGTCTGCCCCTTGTCCCTTTCTTGGTGTCACAGCATCAGAAAGAGCTGCAGGGGAGGTGGAGAGGGCTCCTGGGTGGCGTCGCTGGCCACATCCGGAGTCTCCCAGCACCGCATTCGCATATCCCCTCGAGTCCACGGAGTCCCTGTAGACTCTGCTGTATAATCAGCTCCTGGAATTTTCAAAGTGCTGTCAGGCTGGCGACAGGAAATTCCCTTTGGAGAGAAGTCTGACACCAGTGTGTAGAGAAACTGCGAGTGCAGTTCCTCCTTTTTCTTGTCTTTGAGACAGGGTCTCACTATGCAGTTCAAGCTGCCTTGATCTCACTTTGTAGCCCGTGCTGGTCAAACACACAGTGATTGTCTTGTTTCCAGCTCCCAAGTGCTAGGACTGCAGGCGTGTGCCGCCACGCCCAACTACTCTTCCCAGTTTCAAGTACGCATTTTATTTTGTTTTATTTATTTTATTATTTTAAAAATTTATCTATCTATCTATCTATCTATCTATCTATCTATTTGTTCACTTATTTATTATATTGTGGCCGGCTTAGCTTGCCCTAGGGGTGGGGCTGGCACAGCATGTGGTGCCAGGGATCGAACTGTGATCCCTGAGGTTGCCTAAGCTTGCCTAAGCAGGTGCTTTAAACCACTGAACCATCTCGGTGGCCCCTCAAGTATGCATTTTATTTTTTTTTTTTAAGAATTATTTATTTATTTATTTATTCTTGTTTCAGAACCTTTATTTGTTTTGTTTTTTTTTGCGGGACCGGGGTTCAAACTCACGACCTTGCACTTGCCAGGCAGGCACTTGTGCCTTGGAGCTATCTCCCCAGCCCCCAGAACCTTTATTTGTTTATTCACTCATTTTTATGGCCGTCTCAGCCCACCCCAAGGGCAGGGCTGGCGCAGCATGTGGTGCCAGGGATTGAACCACCATCCCCGAAGCTGCCCAAGCTTTCCCAAGCAGGCGCTTTAGACCACTGAGCCATCCCGCCTGGCCCTCAAGTATTCATTTTTTTTTTTTTTTTGTGGGATTGGGGTTCAAACTCACGACCTTGCACTTGCCCAGCAGGCACTTGTGCCTCGGAGCCATCTCCCCAGCTCAAACTTTATTATTTATTTTTAATATTTTATTTATTTATTTTTTGTTTTAGAACCTTTCTTTATTCACTCATTTTTATGGCCGGCTCAGCCTGCCCCGAGGGCAGGGCTGGCGCAGCATGTGGTGCCGGGGATCGAACTGCGGTCCCTGAAGCCGCCCAAGCTTTCCCAAGCAGGCGCTTTAGATCACTGAGCCATCCCGCCAGGCCCCTTTATTTTTTTATGTATTTATTTTGCGGTACTGGGGATTGAACTCAGGACCCTGCATTTGCCAGGCAAGAGCTTATTCTGCTGAGCAATTTCCCCAGCCCCCCTCAAGTATTCATTTTAGAACCCTTGTTCACTATAGTCACCTGTCACCTGGCATTGTCAATAGATCTCTTAGACTAATTCTTTCTAACTGAAATGTTCTGTCTCACTCTCTCAGTATTGGAGATTGAACCCAACGCCTTCACACTAGCCTACATTTTTAACCTTTTTTTCTTTCTTTAAGGAGAATCTTGTAAAGGTGTTAAATTGCCTGGTTCCATGGTGCCAGTGAGATAGCTCAGTAGTCTAAAGTGCCTGCTTAGGTAAGCTTAGGCCACCATAGCAGACTGTGGTTTGATCCCTGGCACCATATACTATGCCAGCCCTGCCTTCAGGTTGGGCCCAGACAGCAAAAAAAAAAAAAAAAAAAAAAAAAAAAAAAAAAAAAAAAAAAAAAAAAAAAAAAAAAAAAAAAAAAAAAAAAAAAAAAAAAAAAAAAAAAAAAAAAAAAAAAAAAAAAAAAAAAAAAAAAAAAAAAAAGTGGCAATGAAAAATAAATAAATAAACATAAATTGTCCAGTCCCAGCCTGAATCTGAAATCCTCCTGCCTCAGTTTCCCAGAGTGCGGGTGTTACAGAAACTGCCATATTTACCTAGCCTGTTTTTTTTTTTTAAATTGGCTACAGGGTCTCACTATGCAGTTTGGATTCCTGGTGACTCTCTTGTCTCAGCCTCCCCAGTGCTAGGATTCTGATAGGTTCTCAGCGCAGCAGAGAAATAGGCAGAAGGAAAAAGGGAAAGGGGCTTTGTTTTCTTTGAGGACATGGAGAGAATTTGGGGAGGTCAAGGAATTCTCTGGATTGGAGGCAGAGGGGCTGTGACTTTTATGATCTTTTGCCAGGGGAAGGGTTTGAAGGAGATGTTTAGATACTACACCTGAGGGAGCTGACTGGGGATCGTTCCTGAGATGGCAGCAAAGCTGTAAGGATATTATGTCCTGGGCTGAGCTGGAGAAGGGGGAAGGTGGTCTTTTGTTTTAAGGGCATTGGCCATATTAGATGACCACCACAATGACTTTAGTAGTTCTTTCTAGGGCCAGGACCTATCAGATTCCAGGTGCTACCAAGCCCATTTCAGTGACCAGCATGGTGCTCCCAGTACTGGCACTGCCTGGGGTTCTGGGACTCGCACAGCATGTAGTACTGAGGATTGAACTTGCATCTTTGTGCTATCTCCCCAGCCCCTTGAGGCGCATGCATTTCATCTCAGTGGAGTCACAAGTCTGTGGTGCTGTATGTCCAGCCTGCCTCACACAGAGTTGTTTCTGAGGTTTATCTACCTCATGGCCTGGGACAATCTTATTCCTTTTGAAGCCGAAGAGTGGGCTGGTGAGATAGCTTAGCGGTCTAAGTGCTTGCGCTTGCCTGGCAAATGCAAGGATCTGGGTTTAATCCCCAGTACTGTATGCTGTGCTGGACCCAAGACCAGGTGCAGTGGCGCACATCTGTAATCCCAGTGCTGGAGAGGCTGAGACAGGAGGAGCACTAAGAGTCCCAGCTGCTTAGTGAGATCCTGCGCCCCAAAAAAAAAAAAAAAAGATGAAGTAAATAAAAGTGAAAGGCGCCAGTTGTGGGCATGGACAGAATTTACATTTTCATGTGTTGATAGAGCCTGGGTTGTTTCTGTCTTAATCAATGAGCTTACATCTTTCTCTCCTCTTGATACAGTGTAAAAACTGATCTCAGGTGGATGACCTCCAAAATGATATAGTGAACCTCCAAATAATATAGGGGAAAAATGATCTCCCAACCTGAAAATTGCCTGGGATGAGTTCGTGTTCTCTAAAACTGAAGAATGAATTTTAGGAACAAATGGAGGTAATGAGTAGAATAGATTTATTAGGGGAAAGGAGGCTCCTGTCTGAGAGGACAGGAGGGGGATCCTGAGTGGGTGGTCCCTAGGAAATTGTCTCTTTCAGGGCCTCTTTTTTTTTTTTTTTGGTTGTCTTTTTGAGACAGGGTCTCACTATGCAGTTCAGGCTGGCCTTGAACTCACTTTTGTAGTCCAGGCTGGTCTCGAACTCTCACTGATCCTCCTGCATCAGCTTCCCAAGTCCTGGATTATAGGGGTGCAGCACCACGTCAGGCACTTTCCAGGGACTCTTATAGTGTAAAACCATGTGGTGAGGCAAGTCTGAGTGAAAACCATGGAAACTTGCTTAGATGGGCCTGAGGTAGGATAAAACTACGGTCAACCGATGAGCTTATAAGCACCATTGCTCAGGTAAAATTGATTGAATTCCATACCTAATGGGGAAGCGAGTCACCTAACAAGCAGCTATGAATACACAACAGGTTCTCTTCCTGTTGGGGTTTGGGTTAGTGACCCATTTAGGCTCTTTAAAGGTAATTGAGGGGCCAGGGAGATAGCTCTGTGGCCCAAGTGCCTGCCTGGCAAGTGCAAGGTTGTGAGTTCCAACTCCGGTGCCACAAAAAGAAAAGAAAAAGGTGATTGATACCTCTTTATTTATTTTTGTTTTTTTTTTCTTGTTTCAGGACCTTTGTTTGTTTATTCACTCATTTTTATGGCCAGCTCAACCTGCCCTGCTGGCAGGGCTGGCGCAGCATGTGGTGCCAGGGATCAAACTGCGGTCCCTGGAGCCGCCCAAGCTATCCCAAGCAGGTGCTTTAGACCACTGAGCCATCCCGCTGGGCCCTGATACCTATTTAGAATATCAGTATGGTTACATTCATTTTCTCTTTTGTCTTGAGGTCCGGCCCACAGCAGGGGTCTGTCTCTCTTATCAAGTTGTAATGTCACCAGGCTGGGGAGATAGCTCCATGACACAAATGCCTGCCTGGAAAGTACAAGGTCGTGAGTTTGAACCCCAGTCCCACAAAAACAAAACAAAACAAAACAAAACAAAACAAAACAAAAAAAAACCAAAAAACAAACCAAGTTGTAAAGTCACCTTGTATTCTGCATTGTGTCTTTGAGGGCCTAGCCCGGTCTGACTACCTATATACTTATATCTAATTCAGCTGCCTTACAACACTCTGTCTGTCTGTCTATTCATCAAAGTACTGGAGTTGCAACCCAAGGCTTTGTATGGGTTAGGCAAGTTTTCTATCAGTGAGCTACATACACTCCAACCCTCTTTTTAATTTTATTTTTTGGCTGGCTTAGCCTGTCCTGAAGGTGGCGCTGGCGCAGCATGTGGTGCTGGAAATCGAACTGCCGTTCCTTGTGTCTGCCTAAGCTTGTCTAAGCAGGCACTTTAGGCCACTGAGATATCTCACAGCCCTGCTTTTTCATTTTGAGACAGGTCTTGCTGTACAGCCCAGGAAGGACCCTCAAACCTTTTGACCCTCCTGTCTCAGGCTCCTTAGTAGCTGGGACCTCAGGCCTGTTCTGTGACTTCTCAGGCCAGTGCTTTCACTCAAGGATGTTCAGGCCTGCCAGTGTCCTAAGCACGCTGTGGCTCCCACTGCCCGCAGGCTGGAGTTGCAGGAGCAGGTGGGAATGACAGAAGGTAGGATCAGTTCTACTGGAGGCAGAAGGTGCTCTGGGGCACATCGGGGTGCCTTGGCACAGCTGGAGAGCTCAGAGGCTGCACACACAGCAGGGCCAGGCCTGTGCAAGCAGAGACATTGCCAGCTGGAGGTGAGGCTCAGGACAGCAGCAACTCACCCCACATGCACTCAGAGCTGGGGCTGCAGTCCCACCAGGGCCATTGGCCCAAGCCCATGGTGTCCCAGGACAAAGCTACCTTAGCCCCAGGCACTGGCAGCTCACACATTCCAGGGCCCAGATGTGTTTGAAGGGGTGGGCAGGGGAGCAGAGGGGAGGTCCTGTGGGTGAAGTCCCACCCAGCTCCACCAGCTGGTGGCCTCTATGGATCTGAGTCTAAATGCAGCTGCCACCAAAGCCTGTGAGCAGACCACCATGCTACAGGCATGTGCGTGTTGGCCAAGCTGCACCTCCTCTCCTCTCCTCTCCTCTCCTCTCCTCTCCTCTCCTCTCCTCTC
>PVJA010030069.1:0-26112 GCA_004027025.1 Myocastor coypus
ATTCTAACTTTCTGACTAAGAACCTAATTAAATGGCTGATGCATTTTTTAAAAAACCATAAAAAGTTAATTGCTCCTTTTATGTTTGCAACACTGAAATAAAAGCAATGTAAGTGAACCCTGGAGCATGGTAAGGATCTGCTCCTCTGCAGAGCTCTATGTAAGGGTCTTAATGTTTAGAGTGTTGATGTAAATATTCCTTGTGGGCCCTGAGCCTGGCAGGCCCATCAAGGCAGGTCTCTGTCCCTTCCTGTCACTCGTTCGAGTTCTGAATAAGAAAAGCTTGGCAAATGCATCCGTATTTAGTATCAAGCCTGAAGCTTGCCTTACAAGGCAAGAATGTTTGAACTGCTGCTGTCTCCAGGTGTTTTCTGCTCATCAAGCTCACTTTAAGCTATTAAGTTTATCAGTTAAGCTATTAAATAAGTTTCAGGCTTAACACTAAATATTTAAGCTTAAATCTCATGTTTAGTGTCTTAACCCTTTCGGGTGCGCTCCATCACTCCTGGGGACAGCTCCCCCGCCCGAGGCCTTGAGGTCCACACAACCGTGGAACGGGCTCCCTGCACCCGCAAACAAGGAAGCGACCCAGGACGCAGACTCTTCAGGAAGCAAGCACCCTCCGTCTGAGCTTGCCGGCAGCTGCAGAGAGGTGCGGTGTCCCAGCCCGGGTCCTCTTGCCTCCCCTGACAGCAACTATGTGACTTTGGGCCCACCCACAAAACGGGCTACTGATAATGTGGTAACGGTGTGTGTGTCCCGAAGTGGCGGCCCTGGAATTCGACGGGCCACCTGGTGCTGGTGCAGGTAAGACATTTAGAACGACTCCTGAAGGAGGCAAGTGCTCAGAAGGCGTCAGCACCTGCAGCACCCTGGGGCTCTTATTCCTGCCACTGCTCCGGGCTGCAGCGGCGGGGAAGAGGGCTGTGACCCTGGGCATGTGCCGGCATTGCGGGCTTGGGACCAGCATTGCCGTGGCCTCGGGAGTGCTCTCCGCTGGCCGGCTGGACAGTGTGGTGAGCCCGGCTCTGAGAGAACTGGGAAGACTTGACCGTCACAGTCCCCAGGGACGATGCCCTCCCCGCCACCAGCTCATCCCGGAAGGGCTCGGCCTGCCCCTTCTTGTCACTCACATGCTCCTATCACGCCTCCCCCTGGCCATCCTGGACCAGAATTTGGGGTGCTCTGGAGAAGATGCCAGCCGAGCCTGAAACACACTTCAGCACTGAGGGAAGGAATCGAAAACCAGGCTGTCACTTGCCCCAGATAACAGGAACCCTTCAGTCCCTCTGGCTCATCGCTTCAGCCGTGTGGCAATAGCCTGGGGAGGGACAGCAACGGGGTGAGGAGCCAGGCCTCCGAAGCTGGCTCTGGGTTCCAATGCTAGCTGCCCGTATCACGGGCCGCCTGCTCTAGGGTCGGCTGCTTGGCAAGCTCGGGCCTCATCTTCCTTGCCGACGAACAGCCTAAATGAAAGTCGCAGGCAGCGCGGAGCCGTTCAGAGACTCACGGGGTCCTCTAGGCAGGTGTCGGTGGCTACTCTTGCCTCCACCGGCCTCAGGAATGCAAGACAGAGACGGTGCACTGCGAAGGAGGTCAGAGGGCCAGGAAGGTGTTGTCAGGCTCAGAGCGCACTCAGGGCTGGGGAGCCAGCGCTTCCAGAGGCCGCTGGACGCAGGAGCTGCAGCGGGCAGCAGGGGGCGCGTGGCGCGAGGCCGCAGGCCCAAGGCTGCCCCCACGCTGCCCCTGCGGTACTCGCCCGGCAACCTGGGCAGCGGGCTCTCACCATGCTGGAAGCGGTCCAGTGACCGTTTCTCCTGCAGGGGCTCTAGGGACCGCACAGCCTGCGTAATGCGGTTAGTGCTAGCCAACTTGGAGCCTTGTCGGCCCGCAGGAGATACCCACTGCACCCCGGGAGGAGATGAAGCTTGGGGTCAGGGTTTGCGCAGACACTTTGAAGAAGTTGCGTCTCTAATGCACAGCCTCCCAAACCCCGCAATGGCCGGCGGGGCTGCCCTTCCGTCACCCCCAGGGTAATCCAGCTCCTGCTGCCCCAGCTAGCTCCACCATCCGCTCTGCTGTCCTTGGATACGTTTAAAACTTTCCTGTCAGGTGTGATGGCACGCACCTGTCATCCCAGCACTCGGGAGGCCGAGGCAGGAGGATCGTTGTAAGTTCCAGGCCAGCCTGGGCTACAAAGGGAGCTCAAGGCAGGAGCATAGCGAGACCCTGACTCCAAAAGATAAAAAATAAAATGAAATAAAACCCTTGCTTTCCCGCCCACTTATTTCCCCCTTTCGTCTTTGGGCCTTCGCAGTGAACGTGTTCACGCTGCGCATCCGACCAGAAGAGCCCGGGACACCTCTAACCTCCACGAGCACCCTAATGGCCAAAGTTTGGCCCTCCTGTTGGTCCCTGGAAAATGCTAGAAATGACATTAGACACATTACAGATCGGTAGCTCTAAATCGAAGACATTAAACAGCGTTCAGAACGTCAGTAGCGATTACTTTAAAAGACATTTACAACTCAGTGTCAGAGTCCTGGATCCTGGATCCTTAAGCTTTGCTTAGCCGCAGACCTCAGACTGCACAATCACAGTTTTTAGGTACAACAGTGCCCCTGTGTGGTCAAACTTTGTATTGCACCCCAAGAGCGATTGACAAGGCAGAGAGGAACGCTTTGCTTTGAGGTCACTACTGTCCTTCCCCCATGCGCTGTAACAGGGACACGCCTGGGGTTCCTCCTCTGAAAGGGGAATCATGGCCACCGCCTCACAGATCTTTGGAAGGGTTAAATGGCATTTGAGAGTGAAACTCTTACATGATTGTAGCTGCTTTCATCTGTTATACTATCAATGGGAAGCTGTCCAATGTTTTCATTGTGTATTATAGCAGAGCATCAGATAATCCAGAAACTGCTTTTTTGTGTCTAAATTCTTGGAGAAACCAATGCTAGAGAAATGAGAAATCTGAAATGAAGCCGTAGGAGGGAGCCCGGGAGCCTGAGTCCGTGAGAGAGTGAAGTCTTTTTGCTTCCCCAAGAGAACTCGCGTTCCAGTCACAGGGTCAGGAGCTCCCTGTCCTTGGCAGAGTGGCCTCCTCTGCTTCTCATCTGGGACTAGAGAACCAGTGTGGCCCACGTGTCCCCCCAGGTGTCCTATGACAGTGTGCCGTCCCCTGGGCGGAGCACCCAGGCATGAATGTCTAAGGGACTCAGCCACAAGGGAAGCAGAGGACACCAAAGCCACATGAGGGTTAGGGCAGAGGCCGCTCTGCCACCTCCGTGAGCCACGGGGCCCCACCGAGTATCTGGGAGACAGGCAGGACCCGTTCTCCTTGCTGGCCTCCAGGAGAACCAGTTGTGCCAACACCGGGGCCTCCAGATCCTGGCCCCAGCTCCAAGAGAGAATCCACCCCCACCATTTTAGCCTGAAGGGGAAGAAGACTGCAGTGTTCCTTTGGTCCACGGCCAAGTGGCTCGAGCCACACCTCCTGGGTGGAGGCTGCGGATGTCTCCTGGTCCTGCTCACTAGGCCTCATGTAACTGTTAGATAAATAAAAAGCAGGCTTCTCTTCTGCCTCGAAATTAGGAAACTCGGTTGGCGCAATCTGTACCGCTTTCAACTCTTGAGACATCAAGATCCAAATGCCATCAGGGAAAGGGGGCCGACTTTTTGAAAACTTATTTGCAGGCTAGTGGCTGTCAATTTGACTAGGACACATGTAAACACGGGTAGCAGGTCCTGCCTCTAGAGCCTGAGCCCATAGAACAGAGCTGGCCTCAAAGTGTGCATCTCTGACAAGCCTCAGAGTTGCTGGCACTGAGGCAGCTAGAGCCACCCCCTGAGGGACACTTCCGTCCTGCATGGCTGGGGCTAAGTGCAGCATTCCTAACTTCACCAGTGGCAGGGTCAGTGGATGCCCAGGGCCCCGCGTGTGGGAACTGGAAAGGAGTCCACGGCCAGGCGGCTGATCCCTCCTCTGCCAAGGCCGTGGGCTGACTCTTGAAGGTTCTTTGCCAGCTGAGAAGTTCACAGGAGTCTGCGAAGGACAAGACTCCAGAGGGTGGAGACAGCAAGACCGAGCGGGTCCTGCAAGAGGGAGACTCGCGGTGATGTGGGCTTAGAGGCAAACACACAGCTGACGTCATTCACAGAGCACAGATCTCTGTTTCGAGAAAGATCTGATGGTGTATCCATCAGGCCTTCAGGCATGCTGAGGTACCCAGGACACAGCAGCTGAGGTGCCCTGCTGTGAGCAGGTCTCTTGGATGCAGAGACTTGGGCTATGGCGAAAGATTTATATGAGCACCAAGTATAGAGAGCTGCCAAGCTTCCTGAGAGGGCCTATGTACCCAGACAGCCTTTCTCTAAAATCACCACAGAAACAACAACTACTTGGGGTGAGGTTGATGCTGATTATTTTGATTTAATCATTGCGTAGTATATGTCCCTAATCCCTTTTTATCCCTGAAATATGTGCAGATTTTGTTTCTCAAAAAAGTAGAAAGAAACTAAATGTAAGCTATTCTCCGATCGCCTTCCCTACGCCTTCCCTGTGCTATACCTGGCCAGGGCCTGTGCCATGTCTTCCTGCCCACTCCGCCCTAAACCAGAGGGAACGGGAAAGGCCTCCCGCCCTGACCCAGCCTGCTTTGCTCTTTATTCCCCCCGGCCACCTCTACTTCCTTCCCTGTCCCCCTTTACAAAGCCACGGGACTGTGGCAGCTGACCAGAGGCGCTCTTGGGAGGGAAGAGCTGGGGGGAAGCATTGTGGGGACAGGACTGGAGCTCACGTCAGCAGGCGGAGGGTAGGCCCAGGAATGAGCGCGCCCACCCCCAAGCTCGTTTCCTGCGTGGCTGTGGGGCGTGCGTCTCTGAGCCAAGACCCCTGGCTGGGGCACCCTGCGTTCCAGTGAGCACTGTCACTCTCTCTCTCTCTCTCTCTCTCTCCCAGAGCCCCTGTGTGTCTATCCACTGCAGGCATTACTTTCTTTCTTTCTTTCTTTCTTCCTTTCTTTCTTTCTTTCTTCTTTTTCTCTCCAGAGTATGAGTGGGTACTATGGTTTATGCTTAGTTGTGCCCCCAAAGCCTCATGCAATCATGGGTGGGGACTTCTAGAGTTTGAGACTTTCTCATGAGTCACTGGGATTACGTGTTTTCGTACTGATGGGATTATCGGTCTGAGTAGGGCTGGAAGTATGGGTGTGGTCTAGGGCGGATATCCTAAGGCAGAGAGCCTGATGGCAATATAAAGACAGACAGAGAGGCAGGCTAGAGCTCTCGCTCTGCTGCCCTGGTTGTTCTGTTGCCTCTGTCACCATCTGTTGCTGTTCCGCCACCACGAACTGGATGCTCTCTGCCGTGCTCCCCTCAGCCTCGGGCCAGCCGAGTGTCACTAGTGAGCGAAGGTCCCTTTATTCTGTTCGGCATAGCTCAGGCCTGCCTTGCAGCTCCTCCTTCGGGAACACCAGCAGCAGCCTCGGTGATGGAAATGCAGTCGGCGCATCACGCAGGCCGCCGGGGTTGTTTAAGCTCTTCCCTACCCATGGCTTTAGGCTACAGGGAGGAATTAAGGGGAGAAGCCCAGCTTGAGACGCTGCAGTTTAGTTGGGAGGAATGGAAACAAAACAAAACAGCTGGACGCTAGGGTCTTGCAGGTAGACCAGATGCCTGCTGTGAGCAGCGGTGAAAATCTTCAGCAAGGTTCGTTGGTTCTGTTCCAGAGTCACTCTGGGAAATTGTTGAAAAACTGCGACTTTTAGGGCTGAGATGATCAGACCCCAAATCTGCGACCTTAAGAAGCACCTAGCATTTCTGCTCTTTCCGGTCAAGGATGCTGCTTGTCTACCCAGCGAGAAGGGTTTAATAGGGGAGCAGGGCTGGAGGGAAAGTGGTGCCACTGTGCTGGTCCACTTTCAGTGTGCACCCCTGGGATCCTGGCCTCTCCGCTCCCCTGGGTTCTTGAAGGCTGCACCTGAGCCTGTCCGCGTGCTTCGTGACTTAGACACGGGTTTGCCACGCCCTTGCGCTCAGGTTCTCACCACTGCTCTCTGTGTGATCCCCCTGCTTTTATTTACTTTATTATTTTGGGGCGCCAGGGATTGAAGTCAGGACCTTGCGCTTGTCAGGCAAGCCCTTATCTCCGCTGCTTTTAGATTGCCTGTGCTGGGTGGCGCCGGGCCGCTGAGCTTGGCCTCTGTGGCTCTGGAGCTCGCTTCCTGTACCACTGCACCTCAGCCCAAGCTTGTCTTGCTCTCAGTGAGCACCTCGGCGGCCACAGTTACAAGGAAACGCAAAATTGAATGTGACCATGTTTATGTGCCCTTGCCAGGCATGCCACAGTCCTAGGAAGGGTTCGAGGCACTGAGGCTGTCACGAGAACGGTGGCCACCGGCAAGGTCCTGTTGATATCCTCCTAGGAGTTAGATCTGGGCATCCCAAGGGCAGGGAGCCCCTGGAGAAAAGCCCCAGAAGCAGGGAGTCCTGAACACATCGATGAAATGGCACAGCGTCTGCCACAGGCTGAAGCGGTGGGCCCAGCCGAGGGGAACTACGGCGGGTGGCAGAGGATCGTGAATGGCTCGGTGCAGGATGGGCGCCTCTGCCACCCACTCGGCTCCAGAGACGAGAAAGCTGCTGTGCTGAGATATGTGGCTGACGCGCTCTCCTCTGAGACTGCCACATGCCAGGTGCTCTCAGGGGACAGTCTTATTAGCAGCAGTGTTACTTCTCACCGTTCTGGGGTCAGCAAGCCGCAGGAGGACAGACTGCCTGCCCACCCAGTGACCCGGGAGAACCTCTCGGAGACAGCTGGCTTCATGCCATGCCCACCCAGCTGAGAGTTCTGGCCTTCTTCTCATTCTCCCGAGAACCTTGTCTCATCCTAGGCCTTATGGCTTTACCTCAGCCTAATGGCCTCCAGAGACCCCACCCCCAAAGGCAATCTCAGTGAGGATTAAGGTTCCACCACGTAAACTTCTAAGGGGACATAAACCTGCAGTCTGTGACAGGTACTATTAATTTCTCCCTGAGAAGACGGCAAATACTTTAGAGGCAGAAATGCTACCCCTCTCTGGCTTTAGTTCCTCTCTAGCGCCCCCCAGGGAATGTCTCCAGGTCCTGCACAGCACTTTCGAGACCGCTCTCCCGCTGCCCTCTTTGAATGCTTTCCATGGCTCATAGCCACCCCAGTCAAAGCACCTCTGCCTCCAGGCAGTGCAGCAAGCAGCGGCCAGCACCCTGGGAAACAGGCTTCCTGCAACTGCTGCTGGAGCCCGGTTTGCTGTCTGCCAATACTCCGCGTCCTGGGAATAGGCTTCTCCCCTAGGAGTGAGGCAGAGGCCCCTGTTTCACTGAATGCCGTGCCCACAAGCTAATGCATTCTGGTGGCTGACAGCAGAACATTGTAGCTCTCGAAAGAGGTCAGTGGGGGTCATGGGTGAGGAAGAGCAAGCCCCCCAAGTCATTTCCATCGGGGTGTTCGTCCCCAGGTGAGATTGTTTCTTTTTCTCTCCCTAGTTTTGGGCCCTCCACACAATCGCATGCATCCTGATGGGCAAGAAGGATTCTTAGAAGGCTGAGGCAGAGGTACTTTCCCATGAGGCAAAAATTTAATTCCCACGCGGCACCTGTTTTTTGGGGTGTCCTGTCCCCAGTCATTGCTGGGAAGCAAATCACAGGTTGAATCTGGCCCCTGTCCTAAGTAGCTGGCTGGCTGCTGTTTCTTAGGTTGCCAAGGATGGTCCCAAGAATAAGGACAGCCCAACTAGGAAGGCATTTTTAAGCTGGGCGCAGTGGCACAGGCTTGTAATCCCAGCGTGCCAAGAGACTGAAGCAGGAGAGTTACAAACTCCAGTCCGGATAGAACAATTCTGCCCTTTAGAGAGACCCCTGTCTTAAAATGAAAAGTGAAACATTTTTAAAAGGCTGGGGACACAGCTCAGAGCAAGCACCCTGGGTTTAGTCCCCAGTATGACAAAAGAGGGGCAGGTGTTTTTAGGCGAGAGAGAACCTGAGTAGGATACAACGACGACCACTCACCCGCTTACGAGCCCCCGTGATCCCTGCGGTGTCCAAGTCCCATCTCCGCTGGCCTCCCTGGTCCTGCCCAAATGTTACCTGATGTAATATCCCATGGTTTCATGGCTTTAGGACACTCTTCGCCTCCCAGAGTGCCACTGTCCCTTCCCTAGCTAACTCCAACTGGTTCTTTGCGTCTCTGTTCAAGCAACGCCTCGAGTGGGTCTGACGAGGTCCCACTATCTGTACAGCCACAGATTTCCACAGACACAACCACTGTCACGCCCTGTGCCCTGCAGGGCAACTGTGGCTCTCCTGGTCTGTCTTCCCCTAGTTGCGAACCCTCTGAATGTAGGGACCACACTCTTGCTTGGCCTTGCACTTAGCAGTTACCATAGTCACAGGACGCAAAAGGCTCTCCTGTAGTGGATAAAAACGTGCGGAAGCCCAGAGTTCATCCCCTTCTTTACCCAGTCAGAAGACATCCACTGAGCACCTGCGGTGCACCAAGTTCTTTTTCACAAGCAGTTCTTTGCAGCATTCTCAGCAAGGGGAGACAGAGACCACAAGTGAATCCTGGCTTATCGTCGCCCACGGCCTGACTTTCTCGGGAGGTTTCCACAAAGCACAGCTCTCTCTGGTGACAGAATGAGCTTTTCTCTAAACTCTGAGCCTGTCCTAGACGCCAGACTTCAGGGCTGGGCTCAGCCAACCCCACACGCAGCACAGCTGATCAGTAACTTTGATCAAAAACTTCCTGTATGGAAAAGGTCCTGCCAGAAGCATCACAGCCCCTACATCCGCTTAGAATCAAGCGCCACAGTACTTGGAAAGTCTTTGCACCAGCCTCGTAGGTATAATTTCGCAAGATGGCTTCCCACTCAGAGTGCTGCCAGTCTTGCTTTTGAGAATACTTCTCTGCTATCCTAAATGTAGAAAGCCGGCCATGCATATAACAGCCCGGCTGTCCCAGACCACAGCATCACTGCTGTTTCCTCCCTTCTGAAGTCACAGAAAGAGCTCCATTCGGGGCTGGACACACTGCCACCCTAAAATAAGCGCTTATTTTCCCAGGTCCCCTGGTAGCTTGGACTAATCAGGTGCTGCTATGTGGGTCGCTTTCCCACGGGTGCTTCACAAGTTGTCACAAACTAAGTGGCTAAAAACGGTGGGACTCGGCTAACGTTTTTGGAGGCCAGAAGTCTGCGCCTGTCTTCTGGCCCTTGCCTTTGTCTGCAATGCCGGCTGCTCTCCGGAGGTTTTGCCTCTCTCCCGCCCTGCCTTCCCTGCTCTGTCCCCAGCCCCCCACCCCCCTGTCTGACTCCCTGTCCTCCTCTTGTACGGATTCTTGTGATTACGCTGGAGCTGCCTGGGTAACCTTTTCCTCCGGAGGCCTCGAACTCAGCCACATCTGCAAAATCCCTTGTGCTACAAGAAATAATACACTTGCACTCTCAGGCATTGGACCTGAGCACCTTCTGAGAGCCATTAGTCCACCTCGAGATTGGATACGTACAGTACAGCCCTTTGAAGGCACAGGCTTTAGAGTATGGCTTCCTGATGACCTCAGGGAGCCGGCGCCTTGCTTCTTAGTAAGCTTCTACCTTGTTTTTATTTTGCAGGGATATGCAACTGGACCTAATCCTAACCTCCTACTATGAACCACAACTCTCTTCTTAATTAATGTACAGTAAATGCAGTTCCTTTCACAGGCTACTCTGCTTAAGCATCTCCCCAGATGCTGAAGGAACAGGTAGGCAGCCAGCACGGACGTGACAACTGCGGAGGACACGTCTTGCAGAGGCGGACAGCATTTCTCTCACGAACCGAGCTGTTTCTCTCGCCGCCTTTAGCTGTGACTGTAGGCCGAGCTATAGAACCTTTCTGTGATGCTCGACTTTCTCATTCCCTCAGAATGTGCTGAGAAGCAAGGCAAGCAGAGTAGGGAACTGCCATACCAGTCCTCAGCTCTGTTGGTTCCTTATTTTTACTGCCCCCCACACACACACACGCACACACACACACACGCACACACACGGGGGATTGGACTCAGGACCTTGCACTTGCCAGGCAGGCGCTTATGCCACAGAGCTATCTCCCCGCCCTGTTCTACATGTTCTAAATCGCTACGTCCTCTCCTGCAGCATGTAGTGACTACATCCGCCCACCGTGGGGCGTCAGTGCCTTTGCACAGCGCCTCTTAATCCCCTTCTACTTCCGCGCCATCTCTTGGCTGCCTTCCCATCGGCAAAAGATTTGTCCCGATCAGTTAGAAACAGGGCCCGGGTTGGCTCTTCTGCTTTACCGGATGCATAACGAATCCGCATAGCACGAAACAAGACAGCCGTCCACAGGGAAGATCGGGGCATGTCCCCAGATGCAGAGGCGGCCCCGGGTGAGCAGGCGCAGCAAAGCCACCACTGTCTGCGACCACAAGCAGTGTGGCGGTCGGCAGCGCCAAAATGCACGGCAAGAATTTTGGCTGCGAGTCTGCCTGTGTTCACGGTGCTTACGAAGCATCTGTGGTGAGGCCTTGGGAGAGAGAGGTGGCCCAGGAGACAGGACTCCATATCCTTGGTGACCCCACACACAGCGTCAGTGGTGAGACAGGCCTAGAAATGGATGCCATAGACCGTGTGGCTTCCCTTCACGTCCACAGGGCCTGTGAGCCTCTGCGGTCGCCCCCACAGTGGCCCGCTCTTTCATTTTACCAACTTCTTTTGTTTTTCACCTTTTTTTTTTTTTTTGAATCTACAGCCCTGGACCTTCACCCCGAAGGACATCCCCAGCTGTTTTCATTGTTAATTTTGAGGCAGGGTCACTCGGAGACATGAGGTTGCCCGAGCCGGGCTTGAGCTGCAACCCTCCTGGGGCCCTGCAGTGGTCACGCGCCACCGTTCCCAGCCCACCATGTCTTTGTCTGTTTGCACTTCCACTCTGACCCTGTCACCTGCACCTTGCACCCGAGTGGTGATGGGAAAATGGAGCCTGAGAGAAGCTTCCGATGAGCTTTCTAGTCCTCCTCCTCGCTACTGGGCTTCCTCCCTGGGAATACACTCCCTAGTCCCTGTATGAACAAAAGCCTTTTTCCCTTGGGCTGTAGGGGACAAGTGTGAAAGGAGAGCCTGGCCCTGGTGGCATTCCTTCCTCCTGTGTCCTCAGTGTGGGGAAAGGGGCTCCTGACCTGCAACCTCCGTGGGCCAAGTTTGTGTTCTCTAAACCCAAAGAATGAATGTTAGCAACAACGAGGTTAAGCACAGAGTATATTTATCAGGGTAAAGAAAGCTCTCGTCTGAGAGAGGGACAGAAGGGGACCAGTGGGTTGCCCAGGAACCTGCCTTTTCTGGGGATTTGTATACCGCAAAGCCAGGAGATGAGGTCGGTCTAAGGTGAGAAACGGCACATGCGGTGGGACAAAACCATGGTCGCCCAGCAGATTACAAGCACCATTGCTCAGGTAAACTGATCAAATCCAGGACCAAATAGCAAGGGAGTCACACAGCAAGCAGAATACAGAAGAGGGGCTCTTCCTGCAGGGGCCTGGGTTAGCGACTCCTGCAGGCCCCCTCAAAGGGAGAGACCTGTTTAGAATATCAGTCCCGGACGCTTATCTTTAGGGAGGTATGCATTTGTTTGACCTTTCTTCTTGAGGCCTGGCCCTCAGCGGGAGTGTCTGTCTCTCTCTAAGTTGTGAGGCATCTGGCCTTCCACAGCGGCCCCTTTGGAGGGCCTGGTCTCCTCTGACTGCCTGTGTTTTTATCTAATTCCACTGCCTGTAATGTTCCAACACAGTGAGATCTGGACCTCGCTGTCATTTCTCTGGCCGTGTGACTATCTGTCTGGAAGCTGTGTCCGCCCAGTGCAGAGGCCAGACTCCAGGTCACACAAGATTCCAGGCCGTCTCCTGTGATTTGGTGATAGGAAAGGGAAAGACATAGAGAGAGAGACAGAGACAGAGAAGGGGAGAGATGGAGACAGAGAGAGAGACACAGAGACAGACAGAGAGAGAGACAGCAACATAGAAGGAGAGAGAGGGAGACAGAGAGAGAGATAGAGAGACAGAGGAGAGAGAGGGAGACAGAGAGAGAGAAAGGGAGAGAGAGAAAAGGAGAGAGAGGAAGAGAAGAAAAAGAAAAAACAGTTAAAGCGTATCTTGCTGTACCTCAGGAAGCAAGCACACAATCCTTCACTCCAAGCTCGGTTTGGTGATGGGGATGAGCTGTCGGTCAAAATAAGTGCGTATTTTCCCCTGAATCCCTACAGGGGCAGGGAAGGGAGGCTCCAGGTGGGCCTGGTGGAAGGTTCCATTGCTTTAGCTCATTTTCTTGCTTTCTCCTGAGAGAGGGGAACTCACCCCCAAGACCACCGGTTAAGTTACAGAAGAATGATGGCCCTTTCTGGTGACAGAAAGCCTTCCCCGATTGAGCATGGAAGGGCCTGGGTTCCCCAGCAGCTGCCTGTGCCCGACAGCCCTGGGGCTTCACTCCAAGGTCCCTGTCCTCCTTCTCTGCATTTTCTCCTAGCACCTCGGGATCCCTCGCACTAGAGACCCTCAATTGCCCCTGCAGCCTGCCCCGACGCATCTGACCGACAGCATCTGGATATCTCTGTCTGAAGCGCTGTAGGACACCCTACCCCGGAAACAGCCCAGGCCTAGCCCAGGCCCCTCCAGGCAGGTTCCTTGCCCGGCTCAGTTAGCGACTCCCCCTTGGCTATGACCGGGGCAGCCAGCCTCTTCCGTGGCTCCCTCTTCAGTGGCTCTCTCAGTAGTCTCTTCCACGGGGGAGGGCACCCCCACCCAGGCCCTCTTCTTTCTCTCTGCCACAGAGCCCAGCAGCGAGGACCCCTCTAACCCACAAGGTCAGCTCCCCGCGGGTCCCCTGCTTCTCCCCAGCGCCTTCACCATCCTGTAGCCAACAGGATCTTTCAAATATGTAAACAAGATTCCTGCCCCGGAAACCCCCAGAGCCCAG
This sequence comes from Myocastor coypus, assembly GCA_004027025.1. NCBI lineage: Eukaryota > Metazoa > Chordata > Mammalia > Rodentia > Myocastoridae > Myocastor > Myocastor coypus. The sequence goes on from PVJA010030069.1 coordinate 12,995, forward strand.
CGAGGCAACCCCTCCCTGCCCGGCCCCTTTGCACCCCCCCCCCGCCTGGCCAGCCTTCTGCTGTCGGCTGTGGGGGCAGGGTCTTGGGGCGCTGCTCCCCAGGTAGCTCTGCCCCCCTCCCACACCCTCGGAGCCTCAGGCCCCTGGCCTCGCTGGCTGGCATGTGTCAGAGCCCAGCGCCACTCCCGCCGGCCGCTCCGTTCCAGCTTCAGAGTTGCCCCTGCTCTTCTTCAGTTTTCCTCTTGATTATTTTTCCATCTTCGAATTTTTCTGCCATGACGCTGGGGCGCATGATATAAATGGCTCGACCTCTTCACATGAATCACTTGGATTCATTTTCACTCACAAGTTTTTCTAAAAACATCTGTCCCTCCATGATCCTACCCACGTCCGACCCGTTATCACAGATTTAACTGAAGGTTGTCCAGCGACAGTGCCCAGCCCTAGCTGGAACACCTTCTGTGCCTCAGGAGCGCCTTTGGAAGCAGCTGCCCCGGAGTCCCATGGCAAATCTCAAGCGCGGAGAGACCTGCACTCCTGGAGGCCCTCAGGAGCTGCTCACCTTTCACAGTGCTATGGCTCGTGTCTAGCTGTCCGCAGTCATGGGGCGGGGACTTCTAGGGTTTGAGATTAACTCATGATCCACTGGGATTATGTGCCTTAGTACTGCTGGGATTATGGATTTTAGTACTGCTGGGACTATGGGTGTGCGCGCCTTCCCCAGCCTGGGGCGACAGCCTGAATGTATTATAAGAGGGACAGAGAGACAGACTCTCTCTCTGTCGCTCTCTGTTGCCCTGGGTGGTCCGCTGCCTCTGCTGCAACTGCTGTTCCGCCGCCATGAACTGCTGGCCCCTGCCCTGTGCCACTCAGCCTTGGATCCGGCTGAGTGTGGACTGTGACCTCCAGTAACCGGGAGCGAACTAAACCTTTCCTTCCTTCATCTTGGGTGTCAGGTGTTTGTCCCAGCCACGAGGGAAGAGGAACTGAGACAGAACTTGGTGCCACAGGGGTGGGGTCATTGCTGCGGCTAACCTGACCATGCGGATTACAAGTTTTTGGAAATGGTTTATGGGAAAAGATAGGAAAGGTTTGGAGAGATCATCTACTTGCAAAGAGCTAGAAGAGCTTTGGCTATTCTGTAGGGGAGATTCTAGTTAGAGCTCAGACCTGCAGACTGACAGAGGCCTACCTGTAAGGACCAGGCTGGGGAGGTTTCTTCTGGGCAGAAGGACTACATTGGTTGTTCGACTCCTGATGATTTGTGCTATGGCTTGGCCCAAAGTTTGTCTGAATTTTGCTCATGCCCGGAGACTTTGCCTAGAACTGACATTAAGCATAGAGGACTGATCAATCTTTCAAAAGATATTTCAAAGCAGCCAAATATTGGAGGGGTGGCGTGGTTGTTACTGAGGGATTTTAGCCAGATTTATGTTGAAAATTAACAGCAAAGAGCCAAGCAGGGTGATTTAAAATGTTGTGAGCTTAGCCAGAAAGGAAGCACTAGGAATGCTGCGGACTGCAAAGGTAGAGCTGAAAGGATCTCCGTCACTGAGAAGGAACCAGAGACTTGAAAGGACGGCCTGAAGGCATCACAGGAGATGGCAGCTGTCCACCCTTTGCAGCCTCAGAACTGCAATGGAGAGCTGGGGAGATAGCTCAATAGAATAAGCGCTTGCCTGGCAGGTGCAAGGACCTGAGTTCAATCCCCAGTTCTGGGGGAAAAAAAAGAATTTCAAGGGAGAAAGAGTGCTGCCAACAGCCCGGGGCAATCCCCTCTAGCTCCTGAGCTGCCTGCCGCTCTTCCTGCTGCCCCCATGAGCCTGCTGCGTTGTGCTTCGCACCCAGGTACAGCCCGGACATGCAGACGACTTGCCCTCCGGGGCCTCTCTTCCCTTTAAGCCCCTCAACCTGGATGTACATGTAAGACGTCATGGCGTTGCGCTGGTGTGCTGTCCAGCAAGTTGCTGTCTCAGTGTTACACCCAATATACCTCTCTGCTTGGTGACCTGTCACCGTTTCCCAGTGACCCCAAGTGCATCCTTCTCTGTGACCTTGTCTGGACATTGGGCAGCTGTACCTCCAATGCACTTCCTGTCTTTAGGCCTGTAGCATCCCACAAGAACTCCCATTCCAGCCCTTGCGACATTCCGGGGCACCCAGGTGCTTAAAACGAGCCCTAGCTTAATCACTGCTGCAGGTAGATGGAGGGAAGAGCTCAGCTCAGCCAGAGTAGCCGTGATGAGGCAGACATCTGCTCACCACTGCTGTGCACCGTGAAAGTAACAGGGCTCGGCCTTGGAGAGGCGTTCTCTTGGTTACTGTTCTTGGTGCCGAGACCAAACACTCAACGGCCAAAGTTAAAGGAGGTTGCAGTTCGTAGTTGGCTGTCACTGAGGCAGCGTAGCACAGCGGAGTGGCACCACAGAGCAGAAGCAGCCCATGGCAAGCAGGCAGGAGACAGCAGCGCAGCAAGCAGCAGCAGCCAGCAGGAGCTCGAGACTCTGGGGCTGCCAGCCTTTGGGGCGTCACCCCTTAATCCGCGCTCACACGCCCTAGTCCAGCCGCCTTGACCTATGACCCCGTGAGGCTTGGGGGAGGAGGCATCTAAGTACACGCCATGGCAGGTGTCACCCTTCTCTGAGTCTCCACTGTACCTCATAGAAGCCGAAGCTTGGAAAGAACAAGGCACATGGCCAGGGTCACAGAGCTGAGGGGCGGGGAACCTAGATTGGCCTCCAGGAGATTTGCACAGGACCGAAACAGCCAATGGCTCAAGGGCATCTGAGATAGAGAAAGAAACCTCTCGAGGTCTTTCTGAAGATTTGCTTCAAAGATTGGAGATTGATCTGGAAGTAGAGCCTGTGCGGATGGAGAGGAACCCACCAGCTCGGAAGGGATGGGCTCACCCGTCTGCAGGCAACAGAGAAGTGCCGGCGTGTCAGTCTGTAGGAGTCGGGGCCGAGGGGAAAGAAATTCGGTCCCTGGGGCCCTCGAACACAGCAGCGTCGAGACGCCTGCGCCTGCTGCCTGTTCGCTTCTCAGACTCCAGCAGGCAAGCACTTGTTCTCACCCACGCTCCCGCTGTGATATTCAGTGGCGCCTCGGCTCACGATCCCTTTTATTTGCAGTTTGGATCGTGGAGGGAAGCTTTTGTTAGAATTTTGCTTTTGTTGAAAGGCATTGAAGACATTAAGTTCATATGCTGAGGTGCCTACCACTGCCCGCTTCTGCATGGGACCCAGACCAGGGCAGCCACCCAACCAGGACTGGCACCTCAGAAGCCATGAGCCAGAATAAGCTGCTCTCCTTAACAGTGGTTGGCTTCAGGTACTTCACCACAGCAGCGCAGCTGACTAGCACAGAGGGTAAGCAGGTGCCTGGAACTACGCTAAGCTTCCTTCCTTACCTTTCCCAGCTTTAGCCCGTACCTAAAGGAATCCGAGGCACACACTATGATTGGCCCATTCTGCAGATGGGTAAACCGGGGCCCAGAATGAAACACCAATAAAATCTTTGCCCAAGAAGCTATGTGTCTCCGACTGTAATGGTTCACGCCCTGCTAAGCACACCTCCGCGTGCCACGGTGGTAGCGGCCTTCAGGAGGCTTTGTAGCCCTGGGGCCCCAGAGGTCTGTGGAGGCGTGGTCGGGCACATTCTCTAACGGCCCACATGGGCCTGTCCGACTCCAGGGAGCATCCGAAGACTGCGAGCTGGTGTGTAAGAAGATAGCTCGTGGCTCTTCTCTCCTGGACCCTTCAGAGAAAACCTTTCCACCCCTCCCTGGTTGATTTCAATATGCAATTCCCTGAACTACTACTCAGACTCAAGTCTGCACAAAGGAAACAGCTATCACACAACCCAGGAAGGCAGCCAACCCCACCCAGCAGGGTAGCAGAAGCTGCCTCGTCCCTTCCAGTCCCCTGATGCTTTCTGAAGGGAGCCACCCGCACCTGGCCTCAGCTCGCTTCTGTCCCAAAGCAATAGCTCCACTTGACTTCCCCGCCTGCCTTTCCGTGGAGGGCCGGCAGCGGTAGCAGAAACCCTCAGGGGTAGACCATGGCCCACAGTGGCCACAAGCCTCCTTTCCCCATCCAGAGACCTAATCACTGCGGCCCTGTCCAGCCTTCCCTTTAATAAGCTGATTGTGGAGGTAAATCTCACACGCTCCGCGCCTCACCCTGCACGCCTTTGATTGACAAAACTAATCTCTCCTCCACCCCCACGTCTGCCGCTGCCCGCATCCTCTTGCAAATCATGTACGCAGCTGCTGACAATTAGATATAAGCCTAGGGATTCAGGCACAGGAAGGTTATGGGGTTATGAATCAATTGCGGGGGCTTGGGCGAGGAGCAGAGGAGGGCACGCGCCGCCCGCGCCCGCGCAGCCGCAGAGCCTCCAGGTTGATTTATGAGTTGGCAATAACCTCGCCTCGTCCTCTGGCCCTATTATTTTTCATAATGTACAGGGAAGCTTTAAATTTCAGAGAACAAGGAGGGTGGGGCCGGGGAGAGGGCTTGCCCGGGGTCCCCTTGCGGAGGTGTCTGCTGCGAGGTGAGCGGTGGGCGCTGAGGGGTGCCATTGTCACGCCTGCAGAAGCTAGCCAGCAGCTTCGCGGGACCCCAGGGAGGTGGCCTTGGCAGGGCCCCACTCAGTGGTGCCCGTGGCAGGTGGCTTGGGTACCACTGGGTCCAAAGCCATAATCGCTGCGTCTGGGTTTAATTCCTCCAGCCTGTTTCAAACCCAGTCAGAGAGGCTCAGAGACATTCCTATGAGGAAAGGGAGAGCCACCCTTAGATCCGAGCCCCAGCGCGGCGGACGGCGTCTGCCCACAGTGGGAATCCAGAGGGGCAGAGCTGACAGGGTCTTCCATCCCCAAGGGAGAAGCTTGAAGACTTGCCTTTCCCCGCACGGTCCTCTTCCGAAGGACAGCCAGTGTCCACCAAGGAAAAGGATGTTTAGAATTGCTAGCTAACACTGTTAAGCATTAATTTGTTGAGGGTTTTGGTTGGTTGTTTGTTTGCTTAAAGAAAATAATGCCATTTCATGGGTCGGGGGAGATAGCTCTGTAGAATAAGCACTTGCCTGGCAAGCACAAGGTCCTGAATTCAATCCCCGATACTGCAAAAAAAAAAAGGAAATATGCCATTTTATATTCAACAGGATGTGGGTTTTGAAAGAAACAATGTCAACAGATTTTTTTTAAGTTAAACTTTCCATCTAAAGTAGCCCACAATGGGGCTCCAGTAAGACCCTGAGCGCACAGCATGGCTGCTTCCTCCAGGGGTCGTGCCCCCCCCCCCACCAGCTCATCACCTGACTCGTTCTCCAAAGCCCTGCTGGACATTTCCCCTCAGGTTGTGCTTTTCCTGCCAGGTCACGGTTGCATCTTAAATATTTTGAAAATTATAGCACCAAAGAAAGTCTAAAATCACACAAGCCACTCGACTCAGGATATCCTGTCCACAGTCACTCTACGGGTACTAGTAATCTAGCTGTGTCATAGAAGGTTTATTTATAGCAGTGTTAGAAGGTGCGCAGTGACAGGAAATGATGGTGGTAACTATGATTAAATTAATGCTTGTGCTTCAGGAAAAAAAGTGATTAGAAGCTATCAGTTTACTCAGTATTTTTCTTGTGTATTGCTAGGAAAGTTATTCCTAAGGACTAAGAGAACCCATGTGGCAGAATGGTGATTATTTTTAGAGTGAGAATTCCTGGATCCCTACCCTGGCTCTAATAGGTGTTACTATGTGGCCTTGGGCCTCTCTGGGCCTTATCTTTTCACTGGATGTAAGAATGAGAGTGTTTTGCATAATTATTACCAGAATGGTAGCCAGCTCCAGCCCGCACACTGCAGGCACGCAGGAAGTATTGCTTTCTCTATGAAAGACTTACATATGACACCCACGTGATGGGCGGCAGGACAGCACCTCAGTGAAATGCCAAGACTTTTTAGGAGTTTGAAACTCCTGAGGACATAATCCAGGATTATACGGTGAGGTCCTCCTCAGACCCTCACAGGTAGGGAGGTCCTACCAGGTCACTCAAACCAAGTCTGTACTGACCTCAAGTTACTACACCCTGGTAACCCCCAGAAATGACTTCCAACCATTCAGAAGTCATGCAGGTGGTCACCGTGGTCCAGGACGGTGGGTGAACAGCCCTGTGAGAGCTTGTAAATGTCATCTCAGAGGCTGTGGGGACAGCAGATGGCCGTGGACGGTCACAGACTCGAGGCCCGTGGTTCAGCCCTGGGATCAAGACACTTCTGCTTCAGATGCAGGGCACCTTGTTCTCATGCTGCTCTGCCCTCTCCCTGGGGAGCAGAGGAGGCCAGGGCCAAGGACAGGGGAGGCCACTCAAAGTCCCCAAACTCTCTCCACTTTGGCCTTAGAACCCAGTTCTTCCCTCTCTGCCCTTTCAATCAAAAACTGGTTTTCTCAATGCAGCATATTTATTTGCAGTATTTTTTATTTATTATGTGTAATAAGAAATGGTACAATGTTCTCTGCTCTGTGAATCCTCCCAAATGGAGAGGACAGGTCCTTCCTGTGGGCGGGGCAGCGAGCTCAGCAGCACAAGCCCTGAGGCCAACCCCCCGGTGCAGAAGAAAAGAAATTCTAAATGTGCTGCCTCTCCTCTGCCTAAGAGAAGCTAAAGTACACCATCTAAATATGCTTCTGGAATTTTCTTCATCATTTCTGTGTGTATTTATAGGTATATTATTAATAGACTATATATTTTTTCTGTTGTGAAAATGTCATTTTGAAATAGATACTGTTCTTGGAGCTGGTGAGATAGCTCAATGGTCCAAAAGCGCCTGGTTAGGCAAACTTAGGTAACTATAGGGGCTGCTGTTTCATCCCTGGCACCACATGCTGCACCAGCCCCACCCTCAGGGCAGGCTGAGCCGACCCTGACATAAATAAGAAAGAAAGAAAGTTTTAAAAAATAAAATAAAATAAAATAAAATAAAATATACACTATTCTTAAATATGCTTTTGCACTTAATATTATAAATGTTCAATAACTATCAATGCATGAGCCATAATTTATAATTCAGGTCTTTTGGGCTTTTCTCAAATAGCTATTCAACAAGCATGATTATACATAAAGGATACGATTGAAATACTTATCTATAATACATATAGAAACACAGGCATAATTATATGTAATAAGTAAATATAGATAGTGAATTATACTAGTAAAATATGCATACAGTACCAAGGTGTTTGGGCACTGTGGTATGTTCTATGCACCTCCCTGTAATGTGTGTTAATAAAGTATCTTCAAAAAATCAATTCTCAGGCACGTGTTTAGGGACCTCGGGAGTGCCACCCGGCCCCTGCCCCCGCTGGGTTCTAGAGTCCCACGCTGTCTCTAAGCCCTCAGCAAAGCAGATCAACTGAGATGTGACCCAGACTGCAGCAGTTCTAACCAAGGACAGCTCTTCATTTTAGAAAGAAAAGAAACTGCTTCCAATTCTTTCAAGAACAAGGAGGAAAGAATCAGCGGACCTTGTGGGGAGTGGGGAAACACAGAAGGAAGTGGAGCAGTCCTTCCCCGCTGGGGTAGATGAGGTGTTCCTGCCCGACCCACAGAGTGGTAGGGTAGGGCATTGGATGGACGTGGCCTCATGACAGATTCGTCTTCCCGACTTCTCCCTGGAGCAGAGCACACAGAAATCCGCTTCCTGCGCGGCCCAAGGTCTGTCACACCTGGGTCAGTCCAAGGTAGCCTGAGATACCCGTCGCCTCAGGCACATCCTCCTGTCCTACGCATTGTCTGCTGGGTTTACTGAAGCCCACCAGGCAGTGACAGCTTGCAAGGAATGGCAGGGGCTGGATATCCCTGTGGACCCAGGATGGCCGGGGATGTCAGCTCAGTGTCATCTGGGCCCAAGGATAGTCACACCAGTCCCCTGCTGAGACAGTGACTGTCCTGGTGGCAGCAATAGGGACAAAAACCCAGCTCTGTGATTGTCACAGAGGAGTTTCCCCACACACAAAAAGCACTTAAATGTGATCTTCAGCTGTGTGAATGCAGGCTCCGGCCTAGTAGGCTGACGAGAACAGTGAAGCCAGGGGCTGAGGAGGCAAAACAACGGGGTCGGACCGAAGACAGTGGTGCCCGCGGGGGCTGAGGTGGAGGGGTAGCAGATATGATGGTGAGGAAGGGGTTCCAGTGGGAGCGAATACTAATTAGTGACATGGATATTAATGATGACAGTAATTAACAGGGGAGAGGAAGGGCTGTCACTGTCCCAGGGTGAGTAATCAATCTTGGCAGGTGATAAATAAGGGTCGGACAAGCTCAGCAGAAAGATAATCCCCTGGCCCTGGGGAGAGCCAGAGAGATGCAGGAACCACACAGTCTCCAGGCAACCCACAGAAAAGAACTATTTTTCTTTTGAGAGAAAAACAGGATAAAGTCTCTCCCCAACCCCCAACCCTCCAACTTGGGATTACAGTCCTTGTTTGATTTCTGGTTTGTTCTGCATATCCTAGGACAAATGTTGAACTTGCATAATTGGAGAAAATGAATGCATGCTGTCTCTCTCTCTCCCTCTCTCTCTCTCTCTCTCTCTCTCTCTCTCTCTGAATGGGGGTGTTTCCATCCAAGCCTTAGCTCACAGATGCCATCCAGGAGGGAGAGTGGGAGACACTAAGAGTTCTGCCTTTGCAGCTGAGTGCAGAGGACTCTAAGCCCTGCCTGTCAAGGCCAGGCCCACAGGGAGCCCAGGAAGTCAGGGCCGGAGCTGGGGGAGCCATGCTGTGCCGGGCTGCAGCCCACAGAGCCAGAGCGAAGCAAAATGGGTGGGTCGTCCGCCACACTGGTCCTGCTTCTGGCCATCCACGCTCTGGGAAATTTGATTTCTGGGAAGACAGCATGGCCACTGAGGTGTCTGGAGACGCAGCCTGGAGAGCACCTGGCAGACCCGCCTTTCACACTGCACCCTCAGCCTCCCAAGAGGGCTCAGACACCTGAAAATGTCACCCTTTCAGGCTGTTCTCCGTCAAACGCTCTGCCTCAGGGCAGCGCCACCTCTGACAGTCTGCACTGGTATATGGTGATATGTTTGCGTGATGAAGGCAGACGGAACAGGCACTGAGAACTTTCCAGAAAATCACGCTGTTACACTCCCCCGTGCCCTGGGCTGCTGTTAGAGCATGGGTTCTAGGCGCCATGTTTACTAGGAGGGGAACACGGGACCAAAACAGTGGTCCACCTCGGGCCATGCCCTGTAAGGAAACCCTGAGGAGAACCCGGCACAGCTCACCAGGAGCGGGGACCCTGATGGCTTCTGGGAGGAACCATCCCATGGAGCCATCAGGACTCGGTTTGCCTCTGTCGCTCTTCGGCTGAAACTCCTCTGTCGTTGCAGGTACGGACATCGTGCAGTGGCTCATGAAGAACCTTTCCATTGAGGACCCAGGTACTCGGCCCCGCGGTGCGCGCGCGTGTGCTCACCTCCTCCACTCCCCAGGCACAGCCCGGATGGTGGGCTTCCAAGCCGGCGGGTTCTCCTGCCGTCCTGACAGCCCAGCTTACCCCGGGGAATTCCAAGTCCCCGAATCGCTCTATTTACAAATAAAATTAATTCACTTCCTCCATTGCATCCCTAGCTTCAAATTTAAATCACCCTTGGAGGAAAGGAACAGCTCTTTAGAATGCCAAAGAGCTCCGTACAAGAGCGGGTGAAATGCGACCAATTCTCGTTAGCTGCAGCAATTAAAGCTAAGTTACGCACTGTCACCGAACAGGCTTCCAGAGCCAGCTCCTAAAATTTGATTGCCTGATCCACAATTAAGATGTTTAATTATTTGCTAAGACTCCTTCTGTTTTCTGCTTCTGCAAGAAATGAAGGGATGATGGCTTTTTTTTTTTTTTTTTTTTTTTTCAAGTCTAATGGTGCATTTCAATTAGGAAAACCCTCCCAGAAAAACCAGAGCGAAACCCTGGCCAGGAGGGCAATTTCAAAATTTATCCTCCTGCCAGGAAATAAGCAAGAAAACTTATTTTTATGGTATAATTGGGAAACGGGGGTTAAGTCTCCAGAAAATTGAAAAATCTAGGCACAGATAGCTAATTGTTTAATGCATTGTTAGGTAATACCTTTCTAAAGTTATCTCGGTTAGCTGGATATTTTTGATACCTACAAGTCAATTCTGTCTTTACAGTCTCATGTGAGTTCACTCTGATGTCCTTGTTCTGTGCATGCTGGAGACGGTTAGATTTATTTTCCCCAAATTCAGTGGCTCGGACCACCATGCCTGCTGAGGAGACTTTTCCAAGTGCCCTTGCGAGCCGTCTGACTGCAGGCGGTGATGCCTCGCTGGGCTTGGCCGGTCAGGTCAGCCTCCCTGGTATTTTTAAGCTGGCCTTCTTAGCTGCTGCGGTCTACAAAACATCATCATTCCTATACAGTTCAATTATGACGGCCTAGAATCTAAGCGCCAGAAACATGGGTCGTGCATGGAAGTGGCCCTGATCTTTCCACCACCTTGGTTAGCAGTTATTCCAGCAACTAGGAAAAAAGAAAAAAATCCTGGTTCAAGTCTGTCTCAGTTACTTTTCTCTCATTGCTGAGACAAATACCCAACACCCAAAATGAAGGAAGAAAAGGTTTGTTTATTTAGCTCACAATTACTGGAGGCTTCAGTCCACGCTCGGCTGCCTCCAAAAGACTGGCATGTGGCAGAGGGCAGCAGTTCATGGCAGCAGAACAGCCACAAAATGGTGACAGAGGCAACTGACCAACCAGGGCAGCAGAGAGCAACAGAGAATCTATCTCTCTGTCTCTCTTTATGTTACATTCAGGCTCTCTGCCTCAGCCTATCCGCCTCAGGCCACACCCATAATCCCAGCAGTACTCAGACCCATAATCCCATCAGTATGAAAACACAGAATCCCAGTGGATCATCAGTCAAGTCTCAAATTCTAGAAATCCCCGCCCCATGACTGCATGAGGCTTTGGGGGATCAACAAGACACAAACCACAGCAAAGTCAAGTTCTTAGGGGCTCACAGGTTCGTTCAGCTGTTGATAGCACCTGCTTGGGCAAACTCAGTCAGGGGTACAGGACCACACTTCAATCCCCAGCTCCACATGCCCCCCCACCAAAAAAAAGCTTCTCAAGTCAAGTTCTTAGTTCACAGGGACAAAATACTATAAATGTTCATTTTTGCCCTATGAGTTTCCCAGTCCAGCTGAACTATTGATCGTTGGCTGTGAAATCCAAACTGTATAACCATCTGCCAGATTAATTGCATTTCTTTGAACTCTATGTTTCATCTGATGATGATGCCGAACTAAGGAATGCCCCTCCTCCTGGCAGTCTGCTCCAAGAGCACTGCTTTATCCCTGCTTTCCAAAAATCACCACCTTTCTCACCATGGTCATCAGTCCGAGCACCCCAGCCCAGCCAATAACAGGTGAGAATTCTCTGGCCTGTGTAATCGTCATACACTAAGAAAAACTGAAAACAAGAAAAAGAAACTTCAGTGAAAGGCCCAGAAGGGAGGCCTGCTAAACCCCAATGCCCTCCAAGGGAAGGACGCCACGCTGGACTTCCACGTCCCGGCAAGCAGCAGCTGACCAGCGGAGAGCAAACCCCTGAGCTGCCAGGCCCGTGACCCCCGCCCCTCCCTCATTCTCTTTCCTTCTGCCAAATTCTGAAATGAAAACATTGCTGTGAAGACTCTGAGCTCCAGCGTTGGTGGGATCAAGGCCGTCGTCTTCCAAGATCCTGGCCTACTAGCCCTGAGGAAGGGGCCACTGCAGAGGACACCAGCCTCCTCTCACTGTACACGCGTTCCTGGAAGCATTCTGTCGGTGCTCCGTATCATTGGTCTGCACCTGCGGAGTCTTCCAAACCTGGGCTGAGACTACTCAGAAAAAACTGTACCTGAACTGAACAAGTAGACTTTTTTCTAGGCCTCTCCTAAACAACACCATGAGAGGGTTTCTTTGGGGTTTTTTTTTTGGGGGGGGGTCTACAGGGTGTTGAGGGTCTCACTATTAGATCAGACTCCCTGTGATCCACCTGTTTACAGCCTCCCAAGAGCTGGTTACAGATGTACACCACCATGCCCAGTCTCCATTACCATCTCAGCAAGCCCCGGGGACTGGGCTGGCACAGCAGGCCACAGCAGGGATCGAACCCCCTGCCCCTGTGCCTCCTTGCATGTACTTTAATCTGCTAAGCTATTTAGCCAGCCCATTTACACAGGATACGCATTCCATGAGGCATTCTAAGTAATGTATAGATGATTCAAAGCATGTGTGAGGATATACGTAGGTTGTATATAAGCACTACACCAGTTTTTAAAAGGATTTGAGCATCCACAGATTGTGGTGTCCCTGGGGGCCTCTGGAAGCATTGGTACTAAGTGCAGAGTTTTACAAGATACCGGTCGTCAAGAAGCAAGTAAAGGACCGGCGAGATAGCTCAGTGGTCTAAAGCACCTGCTTAGGCAAGCTCAGGCAAAATGCAGGCACTGTGGTTTGATCCCTGGTGCCACATGCCACCCTAGCCATGCCCGTAGGATGGTTTGAGCCAGCCACAAAAAAGAAAGAAAAGAAAAAAAGAAACAAACCAAAAAAAGAAACAAGTAAAGCAGAAGTCTGTCCACCATCCACCCTAATTCCATGCGTACAAGCATGCATCTACATTTCTTTCAAAAGGAAGTAACTGATTCTCAACAAGCCAAACATTTGGGTTATATTCAGCCTCTTGAAAAGTTTGCAAGTATAAAGAGCCAAGTGTGGTGGCACACAGCTGTAATCCCAGCACTTGGGTGGCTGAGGCAGGAGCATTGGTGTGAGTTTGAGACCAGCCTGGACTACAAAAGTGAGCTCAAGGACAGCCTGAACTGCATAGCAAGACCCTGTCTCAGAAAGAAGAAGAAGAAGAAGAAGAAGAAGAAGAAGAAGAAGAAGAAGAAGAAGAAGAAGAAGAAGAAGAAGAAGAAGAAGAAGAAGAAGAAGAAGAAGAAGAAGAGGAGGAGGAGGAAGAGGAAGAAGAGGAAGAAGAAGAAGAAGAAGAAGAAGAAGAAGAAGAAGAAGAAGAAGAAGAAGAAGAAGAAGAAGAAGAAGAAAAAGAGAAGAAGGAA
>PVJA010030070.1:0-26131 GCA_004027025.1 Myocastor coypus
AAAAAAAAAAAAAAAAAAAAAAAAAAAAAAAAAAAAAAAAAAGACCAGGCGTGGTGGCACGCCCCTGTAATCCCAACACTTGGGAGGCTGTAAACAGATGGATCACTACGGTCCAATCTAGTAGTGAGATCCTGAGCACTCTGTAGACCCTTCCCTAAAATACAAAAACAAAACAAAACAAAAAAAACAAAAACAAAAATACTAAACAAAAAAAGTCAAAGGGAGGACAATCTTTAGGCAAGTCCTCTAAGAAAGCCTAGTGGGCGGTAAGATTCCGCTGTTGGCTTTGAGGTAAGACATTGCCATATAGCGACGAGGTCATGTGACCGACCCTCTCGAGCAGCCTGGAGGAGCTGAGAATGACGATGCTGACAGCTGGCAAGAACAACGGGTCTTAGTCATTTGGTGCTGAGCGACAGAATTCTAGCAGCCGTCAGAGGGAAGCAGGAAGAGCATTCTGTTTCTCAGCTCTGACGAGATCCCGAGTAAAGGCCTCAGCTATGCTGGGATTCTAGCGGAACTTCGAGCTTGTGAATGCGGACAGCTTCACACAGAAGAGCTGCTGACCAAAGCCAGTATCAGCACAGATTTTAAAAAAGAGGGCCGGCCACATAGCTCTGCAGACTAAAGTGCCGCTTAGGCAGGCTCAGGGACCTGGGTTTGATCCCCAGCATGTTGTGCCGGCCCTGCACCCAGGGTGCCCTGAGCTGGCAGATGAGACTGGGCATGAAGTGCTGCCTATAATTCCGGCACTCAGGGGGCTGAAAACAGGAGGATTACTACGAGTTCGATGTGTAGTGAGACTCTGTAGACCCTGTTTAAAATACGGTAAAAAATAATAATAAAAGACATATTACTGTGGCATGCTAGTTTATTGAATCGTGTCGATAGTTGGAGAAAACTAACTTGATAGATTCCAGATGAATACTATAGTGTAATATAATTATTCTCTCTCTTTTTGTATATATATATATATATATATATATATATATATATATATATATATATGTTATATGTATAAAAACATTTATTTGGTGAATACCTCTTAGATTTTCATATCCAAATTGAGCAGCTTTACTAACCCTAATTAGATGATATTGATAAGTAGAAGTTTTCTATTCTTAATTCAGAGGAATCCTAAGTTACAAAGTTTGGAATAAGATTATAATAAGAGGCAGTTTTGTTCCTCTGGGTCCAGTGGGAAGAGACTTGGAATAGCTGGTGTGTTGGTCAGGGTTTTATTTAGAGGAACAGAACAGATATAATATAAGGAACGGATATTAACACAAAATATACAATCTATAAGGAATTACAAGATTGGCTCACAATAGTCAGTCATAAAGCCAGATGGGAAAGCATGCAGAGGTGTCTGCACGCTCTGGACTGAAGGATTCAGTCCTGTGGTCTGGACTTCACTGCAGCACTCCGTGTAAGTCTCTATCCGTTGGCAGATGGGTCTGCGATGGAAGACTGAAGGGTCTGTAATGGACGCTGAAGAATCTGCGACGGATGGCGAAAGATCCAAGTTGGAGGCTGAAGAGTCTGCGCTGTAAGCCAGATGATGAAGTCCAGGCCGAATGCGAAGACTGAAGCTTCTCTGACGAAGTGAAGTGTTGACTCCTTCAGCCCTTTAAAAAGTCTCTTTGTGCTCAGTCATTCTGACGTGGGCCCTTTGTGCCCTAGGGTGGAACCAATCATACCCCAGGATGGGCCTTTGATCCCGCTCTAGGGAGAAAGCCAATCATATCCTAGGCAGGCCCTGGTTACCCTCCAGGGAGGAACCAATTGTAACCTCGAGTGGGGCTCGCACCAACAGGGAATGGGACTGCTGAGTCATTCAGCCAAGTTGACACATTGCATCAACCACTACAGCTGGCTATTCCTTGGACCATTTTGCAATGGCCTATGCGATCTGGAGGAATTAGCTTAACATTGTGAAGTTCCTGATTCATTTTGTAAAATGGAAATAATGACAAGTCCCCTAGCTGCCTTAGAGGGTCATGTACATCACACTCAGAGCTTTGCAAAATCATAGAGTGCTACCTTTTCTGTTGAAAAGTAGAAATAGTAAATGTATGGGATAACAAGTTTGAAATGTGTATTTAAAATTCTATGTGTATTGAAATGTTCAAATGTGAACTAAAAATGTGTACTAAAAACCATAGCTAATTATTACTAAGTCATTATTTTGGCCATCATTTTCCCTAGAATTCTAGTGATTTTAATTCAGAAGAATGCAACTATGATTTTAAAAAATGGACATGGTTTGAAATTTGTTTTTCTTATATTTGATATTAGGAGATTGAAACATTTGAAAAATTAAACAAATTACCTCTTTCCCACAGTTTTTTATATTTATTATAATTTTTATTCACTTTTAATGAGAAAAAAGATGTAGCAATGAACAGTTTCAAAACAGGTTAGTAGGATGTTTACAATAATACATTACATATTGTTGCCTTCATAGTAGTTATTCATTTATTTATTTATTTATTTTTTCTTGTTTCAGAACCTTTATTTGTTTATTCACTCATTTTTATGGCCGGCTCAGCCCACCCTGAGGGCAGGGCTGGCGCAGCATGTGGTGCCGGGGATCGAACCGCAGTCCCTGAAGCTGCCCAAGCCTTCCAAAGCAGGGGCTTTAGACCACTGAGCCATCCCGCCGGGGCCCGATAGTAGTTATTCAGAGGACAAGAAGTACAAACTTTTATTCTCAGTGAACTAAGAGAAAGTAGCTGTATATCTATCCTAACCCCCATGTGTATACATCCTTCTCCATATTTTTTTATTTCCCTTTTTTTTTTTTTCACAACAAAACTGTCCTTTATTTATACTTTTGTGAAGTTAGTAACACAGGAGAGTAGGTTGCCTAGCAACTGATAGCAAACCTTAGCTAGACAGGATGTTCCTCTCAGGAGTGAGGTAACTTGTTTGCTTTAGGCACTGGGCCCACAGTGTTTTTCTTTTCTTTCCCAGTCTACTTTGGCAATGATTGGCTGATGATCCCAAGAGATTATTAGATCCTTGGTTTAAGAGGACTAAAGCTCTAGTCAGTGCCGGTTTTGTCACATGATGTCAGTGAAGGGTAAAAGGCCTAGGACACTTAAGCAGACTGGAAGAAGCAGGTGCTAGTGGCAAATAACTCATCTCATCCTTTACCATCAGCTCTGATTCTCTTCATTTATTTTTCTTTTTATTGCTTTAATTTCACTAAGAACAAAGAAAGAAAAGAAGAGACCATAACCACATTAATTATAAAAATTATAGTTTGGGAATAGATTTTTTGCAATGTTATATTAGCTTTAAATAGAATATTATGTTATCCAAAATAAACAGAACAGAAATTACATTACTTTTTACTTTCAAAGGAGCCAAATGGGATTTCATCTTGTCATCTGGTGGCCTTCTCATCCAGTAATCTTTTTTATCTCTTTTGGTTTCATAAGTTCTAAAAGAATGATTAATTTTGCACTATTACATGTCTTTATCACTAGTGAAGAACCTCTCAGAAAACCAGTTGTGCTATTTCCCTGATTGTAATTTATTCAAATAGCTTCAGCTTTGTTGCAGTTTTGTCTTCTGTGATAATGACTCATCCATTCATTAAAAAACATTTTTGCTTAATGTTTGCTCCCTGTCATTCTCCACTATGTGCTCAGGTGGAGGTTTTGCTTTGGAGAAGACTTGAGGGTCTCAAAGCTCATCCCAGCTTGCTTACCTGCTAAAGAGTGATTCAGTTGTCACTAATCTCTAGGCTCAGATAAAGTATCTGTAATAAGTTAACTGCTTGGTGAAGAGATACCTGACAGAAAAAATGTTTTCTCTTTTCTTTTAGACTTATTACCTCAATGGAAGTGTGCTGGAGTTTGACTTTTAAAAAGAGAGATTCTTCTCGCATTTTACTATTTGGATGGCTCTTGGTCAAACAAATTGATTGCAGCCTAAATCAAGGAAGGGTTTCTTAAAAAGAAAGACTATATATTTTATTTCCAAAATATTAAGACATTATAAAGTTTCATTTTGATCAAATTGAATATATCACAGTAGCTTCCAGTTGCCAGTCAACACCTACAGATTAATATGTTATGTATAACTCCTGATTAATGAAAATCATTTTGGGGGTTAATTTTTCTTTTACTTTTCATATTTGAGCAAATCTCCCTTAGCCAGTAATGGTTTAGTACAATAGAGAATGCAGTGGTCAAAAGAAAGAGTATATTTACCATTTGTAATTCACAAAAGAACTACATTTTGTTTAGCTTTTACCCCCAGTAAATTTTAGGAACCTTATGGGTACAATGATACAGTCAAATAAGCAAACAATTCATTTGGTAAATAAAAACATTCAACAAAATTTTGCTTCCATTCTGCATCCAGTGACAAATTCAGTCACGTTCATCTTCCCCGCACAGACACAAACATAGCCATGTTCAAATCTTACAACCAATTAAGCTTGTAATCTGAGGTATCAGTGTATGCAGAGACTAGCAAATCAGTAACCACAGCTTCGTACTTAAGGGTTCAGTGTAGAGACCGAGTGTTGAGCCCAGCAGTGTGACTTCCAGTTTCCTCAAGACACAGGGATATTAACTTCTTGGGCTCAGTTTCCTTTCTTTGCAAAATATGGCTGGAATAAATGTTTGGTACAAGTCAAACATAGTATCTAGCAATAGATCAATACTGAATAAGTGCTTCTTCTTACTGAATACGTGCTTCTTCTTGCTGTGTGTTATATCTTATTTACTATACCCATGCACTTGACTGACCCGGTGCATATGCAAGATAGCCCAACAGAGCCATTGCCATTCAGTTTTTCTTAACTTGTTCATTACAAAGACCCTGTGGTTTTCCTTTTGTCACTTACAGGAAGGCAGATGATGAACAGTTATAGTAGATGAGATATTTGGAGACAGTAATTCTGAAGTATGGGGAGGTTGAGATCATTTTGGCTTCTGGCAATCTCACGTTATACATTTTTAACAAAGGATTATCATTCAGATAGGGAAGACGGAGAACAAAGATTAAAGCAAAATTGGAAATGATGACTGAAGATTGGAGACAATTTTTTATGCATTATAGATCAAAAGCTACCCAGGAGTTAGAATATCTCAAAACTCTGTTATATATAAAATCACATTCAAATCCATTATAAAATAGTGGTTATGTGGGAAAGAAAAAAAATACTTCCAACTGAAGGTAATGAAACTTTTATTAGGAAGAATACATGACTTAATAACTAAGCCCTTTTCTGCTGAACTTTTGAGAAAAAAAAAAGGCAAAAATCATAGAGATACTAGACACAGCCCAACCATTATGGCTTTGATTGTGGAAGAACACTCTCTGCGAAGGCAACGCTAGCTATGAGTACATATGTGCACATGTATGCATGTGTGTTCAGGTATGTATGCATTCTCAATGTCTTTATTTCTTCGTATTTACAAAATAAATCCTGACAATAATGTCCAGGTTGATGTGTGAGAGTTTCAAAAGTTAAGGATAAAGCTCTGTAACATTTGCATAGTTAAGTTTAACTTGGGATAAAAAGGCAAAGAGAAATCTCATACATTATCTCGTTGCTAAAGGGAAATAAGCCTTCGAGGAAGAGGCTTAAAGCCAAATTACTGCAGGTCTTGGTTTTGATGTTCAAATCCAACGATTTATTGGATGATACAGAAAACATAGTGTCTCTGAGCCAGTTAGGTTTGTTGGCAAGTTTAGTAGCTAGCCCTTCAAACTACCTGTCTTCTAGCAGCAGGCATGCATTTTGCCTGTGGTTAGGATTTTCAGCTTCGGCCTCCTTTATTATTGATTGATACATAGTGATTCTACATAGTCTTAGGGCTATACTTCGACAGGATCAAAGTATAATGATCAAATTAGAGTAACTGACTTACCCATCATCCCACATATTTATCATTTCCTTAAAATTTTCTTTGCTAGCAAATTTGCAATGTATAGTAAATTAATGTTAATTGTTGTCACACTACCGTACTGTACAAGAGAACTAATTCTGCTTATTCAACTGTAATTTTGTAGCAGTTATCAAACCTTTCCCAATCCCTCTACTCTCTTTTTTATTTCTTTTAGCCTGTAATTAGCACAGTTCTCTTTGCTTTTATGAAACCAACTTTTAGGGTTCACAAATGAGAATATGATTTTTCTGGGTCTGGTTTATTTTACTTCTCCTAATGTCCTTCAGCTTGATTCATGTCATGACGACAAGACTTCATTCATTTTTATTATCAGGCTCTATTTCATTGTGTAAATATATGACATCTTTATCCATTAATTCATTGATACACACTTAAATTGATTCCTTATCTTGGCTATTTCGAGTATTGGAGAGTGTCGATATCTTTTTAACAAGCTGATTTTATTTCTCTTAGAATTGTTGTATCACCTGGTAACACTACTTTTAGATATTTTGAGGACTATGTAATTAAAGACTAATTAAATAATTAAAGACTGTACTTATTTATAGTCCTGCCAACAGTGCTCACCAGTTCTTTCTCTACATTCCCACCAGCAGGTGTTTTTGCTTTTGCCAAGAGCCATTCTAACTGAGCTAAATGACAGTTCATTCTGGCTTTGATTTTCATTTCACTGATGTTTAGTGATGTCAAGCATTTTTTCACCAAATGTCTATTTAGATCTACTGTCCATTTTAAAACAAATTATTCCTTTTCATTACTTTTCAGTTGTCTTTTATATTCTGAGTATTAATACATTGTTACATAATAGTTTGAAAATATTTTGTCCTGTTCTACTTGTTGTTTCTTCATTCCATTGTTTCCTGTTACATATATATAAAAGAAAACTCAAGAGACAAAGGGACAAGAAAGAATAAAATGGAGTAGAAGCACACAGACAGATGATCTACATTGTACGATTAACAGATATGTATTTTTAAATACAATGAATGTATTATAGGAAAGAAAACAAAGATTAATATAGTAGATACAAAGAGATATTAACACTGAATTTAGCATTACCAAAGAGACTCAAGTGAATATTTCACTAGTGCTGAGGATAAAAATACATTAAGCTTAATCAACATGATGGAGAGCAGAACACAGTTTTAGTGAAGTCAAGAAAAGTCAATAGGAGAAATCCCAAATGAAGCACAAAAATAATAAACAGTATAAAAGTATAAGAGATATTTGGGACACAGTAAAACAGTATCAACGTGGGAAAACTAGAGTAATAGAAAAGGGACAGCATAGCAGAAAGAACACAAAGGTTTAGTGGCTGAAAACTCTCCAAGTAAGGTTCAGGTCCAGAGATACTGAGCCCACTGCAAATGAGAAAAGGAATCGCAGTGGGGAATGCTGTATTCAAACTGATGATGAATAGGGACGGGAAGGAACTGTTAAAAGCGTCCAGAGAACCACTGAATTCAGAGTGAAAGGATGACTTACTGCTCATATTTTAGCTGGCTGGCATAGAGAAGTCAGTGGTGCAGTATCTTTATAGCATCTTGACAAACACAAACCTGCCAAAGTAGAGTTGGGTATGCAAAGCACATCGTTCGAAATTTCAAGCAATCTCCTCTGAAGTAAACAAAAGAGAGCCTTTTTTGTTATGCTGCCAGCATATTAGAAGTACAATAAACAGCTTAGGAAGTTCTTCATACTGACAAAAAGTGGAGGATACGGGCCTGGAAGTGTAAGAAGTCATGAAGAAAGCGAAATAGGGCAAACCAGCATTGAGGCTATGACAGTAAGTCTGTAGTGTATGAATTTTAACTTCTGTACAAAAATCTAACAGCCACAAAGAGAAGGGAGAGGAAAACAGGACCTCTTATGGGTCTTAAATTGCTTGGGAAGTGGCAAAAGGAATGAGTGAGAAATACTTTTAGCTCAATTCCTGGTGTGTCATGCTGGCCCCACCCCTGGGGTACTCTGAGACAGCGACTGACTGGGCCTGGTGGTGCATACCTGTAACCGCAGCACTTGGGAGGCTGCAAACAGGAAGGATCACTACAAGTCCATCTGTGTAGTGAGACCTTGTAGACTCTCCTAGAAAAAAACCAAAAGTGAGTGAGACCTATTGTTACTTAAGTTATAAAAGTTATAAAAGTTATAAAACTGTGCAGGTAAAACAGTAATGATCATAATTGGCATGACTGGAAATATGAGAGGAATCTAAATAAAGGTAGGAAAAATTATTTAAAGGATATGAAGAAGTAATAAAACAAAGAGAGAAGTGGAGTGACAAGGTGGTTGACCCAAAACAAAGTGATCAGTAGACAGCATTTGAAAATAGTGCATTCCAATTAATTGAATTCACATATATTCACATATTATGTATTTGGAAGTCTGTTACAGATTTATGTAGTGTCTAAGAAACCTCTGCACAATCCAAGGTTGTATGGGTTTGTTTTTGTGTTTTTCTTCAAGATATTTCTTCATTTGTTTCTTTTGAGAGAGGGCCTTGCTATGTAGTTCAGGCAGTCTTTGAACTCACCAAGTAGCCCAGGCTGGCTTTGAGGTCAGAGTGATACTCCTGCCTCGGGCTCCCTCCTGAGTGCTGGCATCACAGCCATGTGCCACTATGCTCCACATTCTTCTAAGAATTTTTTAGGTTTATGTTAGGTCAGCTTAAGCTAATTTTTATGGGTGGTGTAAGTTAGAACTTCTTTTTTTCTTTTGTAAGTAGATATATAGTTTTTGAACTATTTATTGAAGAGGTGACTATTTTCACTGTCGAATTTTCTTGAGGTCATTGTTAAAATCAATTGATCATATATTTGAGGGTTTAGCTCTGTAATCTGTTCTCATCTCTATCTAAGCTGATTTTATGCTAACCTTGCACTGTCTTGGTTATAATAGCTCTGTAGCAAATTTTGTAGTCTAGAAGCATGACCCTTTCAACTTTTTCCCCTTGGATTTCTCAGATTGTTCCATACCCTTTGATTTTCCAAATGGGTTGTAGTACCTTGGTCATGAATAATAATCCTTTTATATGTTATTCAATTAGCTTGTCAGTATGTTGTGGAGGGCTTTTGATCTATTTTGGTAAGAGATTTTAACATACAGTATTTAAAAATATCTTTCAGTGGTTTTGGTATCAGAGATTAATGATCTCATGGAATGACTTGAGGAAGTACTATTTTTTTTGATTAGTCTCTGAAAGAATGTTATTACTTTTCAAATACTTGGTATGATTCACAGGTAAAACTAACTGGATTATGCTTTTTAAAAAAATGTATTTGGTTATTACAGGGTCTCACTACACAGTTCAGACTCATGGTGATCCTCTTGTTTTCACCCTCCCCAGAGCTGGGATCATAGGTGGGTGCCACTACACTTGGACTCTGTCAGGCTCAGCCTGCCCTGGCAGCAGGGCTGGCACAGCATGTGGTGCCAGGGATTGGACCATGGTCCTTGTGCTTGCCTAAGTAGGCACTTAGTCTGCCAAACTATCTCACCAGCCCAGTTATGCTTTTTTTTGTTTTTGGATGGATAGTTAAATTACTCTAATCTTTTTACTTTTTCTAGGCCTATAAAGTTAAGTATGATGCTCTCTCATTCCTGATTCTAGTAATTTCAGTCTACATCCTTTTACTTTTTCTTTTCTTTCCTTTCCCCCTCCTTTTCCTCTTCCTGCTACTTTTTCTTCTTCTTTTTTCTCCTTTTCCTTCTGATTAAGTGCTGATAATTTGTTGATCGTTAAAAGAACCAATTTTTAGTTTTATTGCTTTTATTTCTTGTTTTGTACACTTTGGATACTTCCATTGTATAGTCTCCTATAGATATCTGTTAGGTTTAATTTTTAGAGTTATTTAAATCTTTTCCTTCCTTTTTTGATTTGTGAAATATGACAAAGGAACTGAACAAAATCTTTTTCTTGATCTCAACAGTTAGATACACTAAAAAATGAAACAAATTTTTTGGCATGTATAAGAGCCATGTCTGGGCAGGGGATAGCTAAGCGGTGCAAGTG
This sequence comes from Myocastor coypus, assembly GCA_004027025.1. Classification (NCBI taxonomy): domain Eukaryota; kingdom Metazoa; phylum Chordata; class Mammalia; order Rodentia; family Myocastoridae; genus Myocastor; species Myocastor coypus. The sequence goes on from PVJA010030070.1 coordinate 9,946, forward strand.
CCTGGCTGGCAAGTGTAAGGTTCTGAATTCAATCCCCAGTACCTTAAAAACAAAATGAAATTTAGGTCCAGGATATAGTTCAGTGGCACGAGCACTTGCCTGGCAGTTATTCATGAATAGCCACGAAGCATTAATTCTATTTTGAACGATTCATGCAAATCCAGAAAGTTAGAGTTGCTGCATTTGGATAATGCTCTTTGTACCATATTAGTGGTTGTTTCCATAGAGTAAGTGTATTTGTGATTGGAAAGAAGACATTGGCTGTGATAGGGCAGTATTTAGCACACAGGAATGCACCTGTAAGAGGACTTTCATGTCCTTGTTGGTGCACATCATATCTGGTATCAAAATCCAAGCAGGCCACAGTTTAGTCCAGTGGAATGCACGGTGGTCAGTGAATGAAAGTTATACCACGATGACTTGTACAAAAACTTGCGTGATGGCTGCTGTTGGCAAAGGTGCAGATGTGTGAATGGGTTCTAGGAATTGGAATTTTATAGTTAGTGCATACAACAGAATGCAGCAAAGCATGTTTAGGAGCGGACTGTGACCTGTGACATTCCATAATGTTCCCGTGAGCCGTCAACCAAGGAGTTTGAAAAGTTGGGACTGATTCATCGTGAGCCAAACGAAGTGTTCAGATTCAGCTTTAGGTCGTGGTACGTTGGGCTATGTGAGAGAAAGTGAAAATGCAGAGAGGTGGGTGGGTGTTCCTTATCACTCTCCCTGGACTCTTTGGGAAGCTGGAGGGCCAGCCTGGGGCTCTAGGGTGGATGGCGCATGCGTCAAGCCCTGAACCCAGCATGGACTCGCACGGTCACGCTCGCCCGGCATGGGGAGCAGGAGTCAGTTCCGAATGGCAGATCCACTTTTTACAGTAGGTTTTCCTGGGGAGCACAGTTTATAAGCGGACAAATCCTCCCACCTTAAAGTACAGGAAATAAAGAGGAAGTAGGTCATGGCCTTGGCTTTTTAAAACTCTACTAAAATACACTGCCCATGGGAACGTCCCAGATAGGCGCCGCTCAGCGGAGCCGAAAATGTTCCTTCCCTCGACCCTGCAGGGTGGGAGAGCGAAGGCGCCACACCTGAGCGGGAAACCCAGCCAAAGCGTGAAAGAGGTTTTCTGAGGCTGAGGAGGGAGTACAAAACCTATTGCTTTAAAAAGCAAGCTTTTGTAATTGTTTTTTTCTTTATTTATTGGATACAGGGTTTCACTATGCACTTCGGACTCATAGTGATCCTCCTGTCTCAGCCTCCCCTGTGCTGGGATTACAGGCATGTGTCACTAGGGCCAATTTCAGGGCTGGCATTGTGCATTCTGGTGTCCTGGGTCTGGCATGGCATGCAGTACCAGGGATCGAACTGGGGTCCTTGTGCTTGTCAGGCAGACTCTTAGATCACTGAGCTATCTATTGAGGCCTAGAAAGCAGCTTTAGCTTTAGAAACTGTATTTAGAAATACAGTTTTAGCATGTTTCACTGTCCAGTTTTATTTATTTAATTTTTAAATTTATTTATTGGATCTTGGCTCTGGCTATGCAGTTTAGACTGGTAGTGATCCTTCTGTTTTAGCCTGCCCAGTGATGAGATTATGGGTGTGTGCCACCATGCCTGGTTTCGGAGCCAGCACGGCATGTGGTACCTTGGAGAGCACTCGGCTCTTTGTGCTTGGCCAGGCAGACACTTAGACTGTGGAGCTATCTCTGCAGCCCTAGTCATCCAGTTTTAAATCTGCATTTTAATTTAAGGTGTGGTGTCAGGGGAAAAGAATGCTCAAAATAACAAAATGTAGCTTCCATAGGTCTGATAGCAAGAGAAGAAAGATACTTTAGAAATAATCCAGTAGTCCCACAAACACACCCGTGAGGGGCCATTCTGTGTGCTCTCTTGGTGCCTATACCTGAACAGATCCCAAGCTTGTGACCTCTGCGCTTCCTAGGCCAAAATCAGGCTTTGGGAGAAATCAGTAATCCTGGGTAGTTAGAAACATGGAGAGCAAACCTTGGCATGCTCAAACCCTTTAAAAATATACAAACTAAGATTGAATAATTATGTCAATAAAGCTTAACTGGCTTATAAATAAATGTGTGAAAAATTTATTCTGCATTTAATTTTTTACCAAAAAAGCTTTAACCACTTAATAGTTTACCCTGGGTCTCAATTGGGCCATGAGTTTGTTTATGTTCTGGCTGTCCTGACCATTCCTTGGGCAGATGTTATTTCAACCAGTCGGTTCTTGCACTGAGTAAGTCTGACAAAATTGTCATTGTTTTATCTCCTTTTATAGTACCTCATAAAAATGAACAAAAAAAACTGTGATTTTTGTCCAGTCTACATTTATTTATTTATTTATTTAGTCTTTTTGAGACAGAGTCTCACTGTGTAGTTTAGGCTGGCCTTGAACTTGCTTTTGTAGCCCAGGCTGGTCTCGAACTTGCATCGATCCTCCTGCCTCAGCCTCCCAAGTACTGGAGTTGTAGGCATGCGCTACCATGCCCGGTTAGCCTGTATTTAAATAATTGGGTTGCTACGTGCTTCATATTGATAGAATAAGCTCAACTGAAAATTGGACAATGCAGGAAACCTCGCTAGGGTTGAGAAAGACAGGCATGAGAAGAAGAAGATGGAAGAGGAGAGTAAGGAGAGAGGAGGAGGAGAATGACTAGGACATTTTACTTATAATCCCAAGTAGAAGCTCACCTGATGCTCTGCCTATGGGAGCGACCAAGGTGCTCCTGGTTGATGGAGTGCACATACTGTCATACAAGCACAGAGCTCCCAACCTCAGAGGAATTTAAGCTACTTTTAACGGTTTCAGTGATCTCTCCTTTCACCCTCTTTCGCATGTCTTCATACCTCTGCCTGTATATCACTTCTTTTGGGTTTTTTTTTTTTTTTTTGCGTGTTGACTTTTTAATTTATTTTCTTTCTTTTTTAAATTACTTTTAATAAGGAATTACAATGTGACAGTTTCAAAACATGTTAGGAATATATTCCCAATAATTGATACAGTGCATATTATTGTCCTCATTGTAGTTACACAGAGCATAGGGTGTAGACATGATAAATTTTCTAATGGTTATTAGTACAATAGATTCCTTCTCTTTGATCTAAGAGAAGGTAGTTGTATACATAGTCAAATGTTTCATAATTTCAGTGGGTTACTGGAGAAACTGACAAAGTTGGAATCTGTTGATTAGAGCCTTTTACAGCTCAACATGCTAATCTAGCTTTATGTTTTATGTGTCATGTTTAAACTTTTCTGCTGGGTGGTTAAGGGCAAATTAAAGCAAGACCTGTATAACAAAACATGTAGTTTTTGTATTTCCTAAGGTCAGCCAGATCCCCCCAGGATGTACTTTGGAACCATGTATGGTGCTTTGTAGAACTGTTGTCAGTGTCAGCCATCTGGATGAGTCATGGCCGTTGCTTGACCAGTTTACTCTCTGTGAAAGCTCGAGAGAATGATCGCTTCCTAATGCCTGGTGCCTTTTCTTCCCTCTCACTTTGTAATCCCATAATAATGGACGGGAGAGTAAGCAGAAATTGTGAAGCTTCCACGTCACGCGTTTAACCCTTTGCAGCACCGTATTCTGTACAGGCCCTGCTGCTGGGTGAGTGGAATTCCTGAGTTAAAACGTGTCAGAGCGCTGCATCCTGCAGGCTACGGCCACAGACCTTCCAATTGGCTGTTTTTGAGCTCTTACTTGAATGCAGCTTCCCACACGTGGAAGCTTTGGATGCAATCAGCTTTTACTTGAATAAATATCGTGTACATCTTTAAAGTGTGTTTGTAAGAATAAATCCATAGATATTTAAAAGAAGCATTTTGGATTTAGTACTTTTATTTACTTTTACAAATATAAAGTTCCACATAATATTTATTATTTGTGCTTATGGCTCATTTTATTTGTTTGTTTTTGTAGGACTAGGGATTGAACTCAGGCCCTTGTGCTTGCCAGGCAAGCGCTTATTCTGAGCTATTTCCTCAGCCCCTTGTGGCTCACTTTGTAAGAAAAACAAAACAAAACAGAACAAAAACCACTTCTGATTTTATTGCAACTAAATGTCCATTAATGTTCAGCTTGAAACCCAGTTTATGGTAGCATCTTGAATGATATGAGTTCATTAGTCCACAGACCTGAGGGTGCCAACTCAAATATCTAAGTAATAAAGGAGAAAAAAATAGTAGTTTTGTTTCATTTTAAAAGTAGTTTGTATTTATTCTGTTCAACGTATTTTTGTCAATATGTTTTGCCTTTCGGGACAGGTGGGGAGATTTCAAATCAATAATATGCTTAAAACTTTTAATGCATGTATTAAAACTTTCCTGTAGCTTCTCCAGCTTGCCACTTAAGTCACTTGTGAAACTGTGAAGCGTTGAATTTCTGTTAGAACTTACTAAAACCTGGAATATATTTATCATGTGACTTAACAAGTGATCTGAATACATAAGGTGATGAAATATGAATTTGCCATAAGAGAATATTGTTCTTAAACATAATGCCTTCAGGTTTTAGAGAACAAATCCAATTTTAAAAGACAGTTGTAATTGTGGATTTATTACAGGAAAGAACGCATTTTATTGATGTGACAGAGTGCATAACATTGGTTAGTACTCCTGTAGGCATCCATTTAAACTTTTGCTGTGGGTCTTCCTGCATAATCCTAGGAAAAGTATTAACATCTGGCATTAATCTGAAACGATTAATGTAGTCAGTATAATGGATCACTTATGAGTTTTAGTAAACTCCAATACGTGTTTTGAGATATGGTTTTTTTCTTAACTGTATCAGTCTTCTAGTGCCTTTGTAATAAAAGAGACTGGGTGGGTCAAAGAATACGATTTATATTTTCACAATTCAGAAGGCTTGAAAGCCAAGATTAAGGCATTGATGAAGTTAAAGAAGGTCTTGGTTCACAGAAGGTATCTGTCTAGATCTTTGCTATCTTTGTGTCTAAATTTTTCTTCTTCTAAGAACATTAATCCTTCCGAATTAGGGCTGAGCCCAATAATTCTGTTTTTAACCTAATTATCTCTTTAAAGGCCTTATCTCTCAATATAGTGGCAGTCTGAATTATTGGGGCTTATCGTATGAAATTCAGGGAAATGCACCCCAGCCTATCAGCTGTTCTTTCATTGGAATGTTAATTATTTAGGACCTGTGATGGAGCAGACACCTGGGCTGGGTACAGGAGAATCAAAGAGAGTGAAATGCTGTCCGTGATTTCCGTTAAGTCACAGTGCAGTCATCGTGCAAGCTTGGCTGAAATACAGAACGACCTGAAGGATCTTCACACTTACTGACTCCAGAGTACCTTGGGCTCTTCAAGAATGTATAGTTGTAAAAGCTCTCTAGAGCATAAAGCTAGTTGAACATCACCGGACAGTACATATATATATATATATATATATATATATATATATATATATATATATATATATATATAGTGCTTTTAAAGTTGAGGCACTTTTTGTTCATAAGCTTTCTAGAACACAGGTATTAGCAGTGGAGCTTAAGAATATTTCAAGTGCTTTTTTCCCCAGCTTAACACAGCTGGTTTGACTAGGACGGAAGGCTGAGCCTTTTGCTGTATTTCCCCTCTCACGGTAACAAATATTCAGTTATATAATGAACCTTGAATCACTTGATTGGGGTCAATAAAGGCTCTGAATGCAGTGGCTGGGCATACTACTACCCTCAAGGCTATCCATATAATATTTATTTTTACCTATATTTAATGAATTTTTATTGGGAGGAAAAAAAAAAACTGCAACAACAAAACCCACAGCGTTATTTCTCTGTTCTGCATTTTCAAAGCTCAGATAGGCAATACTTAACAGAATGTTGCATAAATTGGAGCTACACCCTGTGTCTCTATCAAGGTCATGTTTTCATGCTTGGAAACTTTTTTAAAAGAGGTTTTAAAACTCATTCCTGATGCATATTTTAGTCTGATTAGTGCAGGACCAAATTAAATTTCTTTCAGTATTGGCTCTATAACTTGATTATATTCAAAGTCTCAATGGACTAAAATAAAATCTGTGGAAGGAGATAACTCTGCTGTTAATAAATGGCTCACACATGGCCTTAACCTTTGAAGTCTAACTAGCCAGATCCATTTTCAGATAAAGCTTCTGAGAAAGTTTTCTTTTGGGGGGGCAGGAATCAAAGTTACTTTGTTGGATGAAGCCTTGTTATGGTTTCCTCGTTTCATATGACCCTGTTTCTAGTTCTTTAAAAGCTAGATTGATTTTTTTTTTTTTTGAGTAAATGTCATGGGAAATGTCATAACCATGAACAATCTCACTTTGGATTTCAAAGAACCAGGCCCTCCTGGTAAGGAAAAGCCAAAGTTGAATGCAATGCAAAGATGAGAGGAGGCACTTTGGTTTTCTATTAAATCAAATGTATGGCTTCTTCCTTTTTTTTCTCTCTTAAGCATACCTTAAATATAATCTTCAGTGATTTAATGAAAGATTTATAAATATATGCCTGGTTTTATTCAGATTAAAGTGGTCAGAAAAGTTGTTCAGATTTTTTCCCCCTTTCAGTGAAGGTCAGAAATTACATCCCACTGATTTTGAAAATTAGAACCACGTTTTTCTGTTGTATAATGCAAAAGGCTGATTTTATTGCTCTTCACTGCTTGAGTTTTGGTGGATGACAGATTTATTCAGATCACAAATTAATAAACTAAAGATCGATTAAATTTGTACTTCAGAAAACGCAAATGTCTCCTATGGACTATCAAATGTAAATTGTGTAAATAGGCCCATATGATTAGATTAGTGGCAAAGATTTGCCACATACAAATTACAGCTCGAATCAGAGAGCTACTTGAGTAAGCCATGACTTAACTGGACTTGACATCAGTAAAGCCTTCCTGCCATTTAATCTAATATTTCAGCGGGAAAATGTTTCCAGAGGAATGAGTGAGCCAGAGGTTTATTAATTTTAATTTTCTATTTAGAATGTCTTTAGGTGATAATGTAATTGTATTTCAGCTTGCAGCACAGAGTTCAAGCTCTCTAATCAGAGATGCTGTCAACTAAGAGCCTCTCTGTTGGTAGTAAGCCCAGCGGGAGCCTCATTTCAGGTTCAGCATCTCGAATTTCTTTTCTCCAAGGAACAGCATAAGCCATGTCTTCCTAATTTGCTATCACATGGGGACTTTTCACGGCCTTACATTGCATGGAGCCAGGAATGTTGTCCAGGGACAAATGGGTAAAAACTGATTAGAATCATTAAACGATAACTGAACTCTCCAATGCACTGGGCCTAGGAAATACTGTGCATAGATCACACAATCATTGAAATGGATGTATGAGTTAGAAATAGGATTTGTTAGAAAGGCATTATTTTTATGAGTTACCTAGAAGCCCCGTGGTAGACAGTTGCTGATACAAGCTTCCAGTTATGAGTGATCATATTTTTACAGCTTTTTTGGTTGAATCTTTTTCCTACAACCACAGAAAGACTGCTTGATGTTCAAATTCACTTTAAAAATTGTGTTATATCTTTTTTGCTTTGTTTTTTTGTTATTCTTTATGCATTTTGAACAGGGTCTCACTATGCAGCTCGGATTCAATGATCCTCCTTTTCTCAGCCTCCCCAGAGTTGGGATTACAGGTGTGCGCCACCACGCCTGGTCTTGGTGGCTGGTTCAGCTCACCTGGGCCCCACATGTGGTGCCAGGGATTGAACCTCAGTCCCTGAGCTTGCCTAAGCTCGCCTAAGCCCGTGCTTAGTCTGCTGGGCTATCTCACTGGCCTTGAAATCATGCTATCTCATAGGTACTTAAAAAATTCTCCTTGATGACAATATTTTATCCTTTTCAAACAGTAGTTCTATTTCTTTGGAATTTTGTGTTGACCTCACATATAAATGATAAGCACCTTGAAAGCTTCTTGACATACAATAATAGACCGTAAATTTTTCTGAGGCGCTTCCTCCAATGGTTTGTACTTCCCTAGTCTGTAGTTATTCAGCTGGGCTCTGTTCTGTATCAATCTTATTAGCCCACCCTCTGTTTCCTAGCACTTTCTTAAATTAGGGTTGCTTATGGAATGGAAAAGCTCCATCATGTGCTGTTGTCAGCGACAGTCGCACAATGTGCACTTGCACAGAACTCTTGTCTGCTGAAAGTCAAATTACCTTCCTTTGGTTCTATTCTTTCGACCACAAACTCCACATTTAATGGAAATCTGCACAGATCAGTGGCATGCTATCTTAGTGCTGTCGTGCCCACGCTGACCTCACTGCTTTGAATGATTGTGTATTTATTTTTGTTCGTCTTACTTGTTTATGATATTTCTTTAAAACTTGTTGGGAAAGCAGTTCTTTTTTGGGGAAAAACACTCATTCTATTCTTAATTTTCCTGTCTCCACATCAGCCATTACACAGCTGAAGAACTGGCTTCACTACCCTCACCATGGAATACAACTGCCTCTGTTCATATAATCAATCCCTAACTCATTGTGTGAATCCTTTTAGTAATGGAATATCAAGCCACAAACTTGTGCAGATGTGATAAAGAGGGGCATTGTTATCGGCTTGGAAGATATTGAATCTAGCATTTTCCACTTTTTTATATGAATATGTGTGAGAAACAAACTGCGGGAAGCAACAAAGTCTTTTTCAAATGTTTTTGTGTTAAAACATGAAAGATACTTCTAAGTTAATCAATAATGACAGACACAACCTGTAGTTTTTCAAAATGATAAAAACGTGAAAAAGAATCTTGCATGGAAATTACTGTGATATGACTATTGTAGAAAGCCCCAAGAATTCAATATGCCTATTTTTGTGCTGTGTGCTTAGTTTTACAGTGCTGGTGCCATATGATTTATGAAATGACATCAAACAAAAATAGCTCCGAATTATGAAATCTTCGTGAGATTTTCCTCTGCTACTTATTTGGGTGACCAGCTCACACATTTCATGACTCAAGGTGCACCATTGACAGTCAAGTTGCTTTTTAAAAACACGATGGCATCTATTGGTGTGGCAGCAACACCAGATGGTGTTGGGGAATTCAGCCAGGTTGATGTGTTTTAACTTATCTTGCACATGCATCAAATGCCAGCGATCAAGTCTCCTCAGTGTCTGGCATTTGCCAACGGGTAAAGGCTACATAAAGTGAGAACCATTGAACTTGTGGGAGGGCCTTGTCTGGGCGGCTGGAAAGACCACTGTGAGGCCAGGTCTGATGTGATGTGCAGAAAGGCAAACTCAACTAAGGCTTCAATCTCAGGGGCTCATTCTATAAAACCAGTTGTATTTCGAGAATATTATTTTGTTCCATCCCCAGCGTGCCAGGTGGGTTCTGCCCCCAGGGTGCGCTGAGATGGTGAATGAGACTGGGTGTGGTCATGCATGCCTATAATCCCAGGGAGGCTGAAAAGAGGAGAATCACTATGTAGTGAGACCCTCCAGACCCTGTACTAAATACATTAAAAAGACACTGTTTTGACACAGTGGCGTTTCGGATGCTTCCATATGAAATGTGCCCAATCACTTCTCCTGACACAGCACATGTGGAGCTCATTCCTGTTGCTAGATTATTAAACAGGAGGAAAAGAGGCACCCCAGGGCACCGTACTCGAACATGCTCGCGTCTTTGCGGATCATTTGAATGCATCTGAAAAGGATGGAAAGTTTGGCACTGACAACTTGTTGACTTTAAATAAATGAAATGATACAGCACTGCACAATAGTACGAAAATATGAACGATGCTTGATTCCTGGGAATGGCAAGCATTACTTCATTCAATTGTTTTAGGCATATTAAGACATTAAGCACGTATGAAGCAATCATGATAATTGTGATAACTTTTCTCCATTTTAATTTTTGCATTTCCCATCATCTCCATTCTCTCCTCTTTCTGTGCCTCTTTCTCCCCTCTCCACAAACCTCATCTGTTTATCTCTACACTATTATGGTTATTATGGACAAGGACTTGTTTTTTTCTTATTCAGACCATGAGTTTTGACTGTAAATAATTGATTTCTCTTGAAATTTTGTCTGTGGCAATTGTTTGAGGTCAAGTTTAAAATTGGCCCTTACACAGATTTATGTTTGTTTCTGGAAGTCATTTGACATTTGGTCAACCCAGGTCATTTTAGATGAAAATTTCCATGTGAGGACCCTGAGTCTGAACAAGTGGTGTGGCTCACAACTGCAGATGTGGATACAGATCAGTTTTTATCTACACAGAATCACTCAGTCTTCTGGATTCAGGTGAAAACTATCTGGGTAAAAGTAATCTTTGGTAGCACTTCATTTAGCAGAGCATAGGATCCGAAGAACATGCAGATGTTGGTATGTTAGTGTCAGTTTAAGAATTATAGATGCATAGAAAACTGCATCAAGGGCTAGAGAGATGGCTTAGTGGCATAAGCACCTGCCTGGCAAACTCCAAGTCCTGAGTTCAATCCCCAGTATGAAAACAGACAAGCCAGCAAGCAAGCAAATAAACAAACAAACAAACAAGGAAGCTGCATCAGTCTTTAACTGTAAAATTTTTGTCTTGTTTTGTTTTTCTGATACTGCGGATTGAACTCAGGACCTTGTGTTTTTTAGGAAAGCACTTATTCTACTGAGCTATCTCCCCAGCCCTTTTAACTGTAGAATTTTAAAGGTTATGTTCTACATAAATTCTTATAACATACATTTTATCTTTGAACCCAGAAAAAACAAATGTATAAATAAAATATTGTTCATATTTAGGACATTATTCATTAAGTGAATAAAATATTATGTATTATTTATATTAACTATGGCAAAAAAATCATTCCAACTTGAATAATGTGAGCATGAGCTATCCTGTTTATAAAGGTTTTTCTAATGGTATATAATAGTACACCTTTGTATGTTTTGCTTTCATGGAATCACAGTCTAGAAGTTGTATATTCGTGCAATTTGATAACTGCGGTATAACCCTGAAGACATGTCAGTGGAGCTTAGAGGAAAGACCAAGTTAATCTACCTATAGATGTGATGGAACTCTTCAGTATGGCTTTGACATTTGTATGTTTGTAAGTATTCACCAGGTGAATAAATTTGAGATGGTGGAGATAAGGTTATAGACTGGGGACCAGACACTGTAAAGGTGTGGCAGTTTGACACCTTTAAGGAATTATATGCACTAATACTACAAAATATTAAGTGTGTTAGTACAGACAATTAGAGTGTACTGAAAAATGGCATGAATGGTTGAGTAAAGGTCGCTGAGAATTTATTTTGTTGCATTTCATTTCAAGAGTGGGGATTAAACTTAAGTTACATCCTCAGTCCTTTTAAAATTTTGATTTTGAGACAGGTCTTGCCAAGTCACTAAGTTGTACTGGCTGGGTTTGAGTTTGCAACCTTCCCACCTTAGTCTCGCATGCTTGAGGGAGTCCTTTCATTGTTGAGTCATTTTCAGTTGCTGAGAAGGAAGAGGTTTCTCAGAGTTTTTAGTCGTAAATGTAATTTCTTTGAGTAGATCAAGCTCCTACAGGGATGTACATTTAGTGCGGCTGAGCTCTGGTGGGCTCAAGATGCAGGAGCGGAATGTCAGTCTGTGTTAGAGACTGCAAGAAATGGCTTTGAGTACAGTGTGGTGAACAGCCAGTGGCCTACAAGAAGATGCCAGAGGTGGCTGGAGATTTAGAAAATAAAAAGTCAGTATGGAAGTTCAAGTTTGGTATTTTAAACACTCTGACTTTGTTGGCTCAATAAAACTAGAATTCTTCTTGAAATTGTCTCAATAATCCATCATAACAGACTTCAGTTAGGATGCCAAAGTTTGAGTAAGAAGGGATTATTTTTAGGTTCAAATTCAACAGTCATATCCATACTATGATTTATTCCACTTTAATTCTATTTTATCATATGATTATACCAGTCTTTTTTTTTTTTTTTTTTCAAAATAGGTAAACAAAATGGCTTTCCATGATGTTTCTGATTCTGGGACACAGTTCAAAATGTAAAAGAAAACAACATTGGTTATTGAAATTATGAATGGCCAACACCAAAGATTACCAAAGAGGCTCAATATGGTATTTGAATGAGAAGGCCTAGGGATTGACAGGTCTCGTGTGCTGCTGACTGTTTCATCAGCATGGCTTTCTGGAAAGCTGGCAAGGAGAGCTTTGCTGAACTGATGAATGTCAAAGCTGATCCTACAATTTTCTCCAATTTTACAGTAGTCTATATTTTCTTAGTTTTCCTCAATCTATCAGACAGTATAAGGAAGGCAATCAAGGCAAATACATGGTCTGCTGAGGCAAGAGGACTGCAAATTTGAGCCCAGCCAGGGCAACTTAAGAGAACGAGTGAGACTCTGTCTCAAAGATAAAAACAAACTAAAAGAGATAGGGATGCAGCTCAGTGCAAAACTGTGGCAATTCCTGGTTCTGAGAAATGAAAGACTAAGAAATTATGAGAGATGATTAACAGGTAGTCTTGACTTCTGAATGGAAATTGAACACAGAATTCTAACTTTGCATTATGAATATTAATCATGCTGATTAATATTAATAATATAAGAACTAGAATAAGTGCAACAACTATAAAGTAATTGTGTGCTTGAAGTATGCACGTGCATACACAGATTTCTTCTAACTTCTATAATTCTACTTTTTATGGGTGGATAATGGTCTTCAAATGAAAGCTTGAGTTACTGAGAATTGGTCATTCATCACTTGAATTTCACATTTTAATAATCTGACAGTGAGAAGATTATATTAATTTTCAAGTTTTTCCATGATTCTTCCCTTAAGAACATTAGTTATCAAAAATGTTCACACTCACAACACAAAACACACTGTCACTCACATAAGACATGTAAGAAATGTTGTTAACAATAGTTTAGGTTTTCAGATGGGCAACTCTCAGGTTCCCATGTTCTAACTTGCTGGACAATAATGGGTATTAGATCAGAAAAGGATTTAGAATGTTCTTTGAAGAAAATGGACCAAAGTTTGAGGAGAAGCTATAAAGCTTTAGCAATGATTGAGAATGAACATCACATTATGCATTTAGGAGAACAGCTAACTAGAGAGAGGAGCATTTCTCATGAGAAAAAAAAGACAACTCTGCCCACATTAATCGATACTTCACTGTCCTTCACATCACTCTCCAAATGAGATTTCTTAAAATTTTATTGCTTTACTATCATATCCATGAGGAAGATGATGCCTTTCACTAAACCATCTTATGACTTAATTGATTTAAAATCATTTTCACATGAACAGAAATTAAAATAATTCAAATTCTGGCAAAATTGAAAACAATAGTGTCAGAAATAAAAGCTATAATAACTCAAGGAACAAAATTGTACCCATGCTGTATATGGTAACTCAGGGCCTGAAATTTTGGATAACATTTGAATAGATGTGTCAGCGTGAAAAGGTCTTCCTGCAAAGTAAAAAGGCCATTTTGGTTATCAGATATAGCATAACATGTAGTCTCTTTCTCCTCTAGTCTTCTGCAGGGCCATATTGATGTACCATAATCACCGAATTAATCTTTGATTAAAGTGACTAGATATGAGGACATATAGGAAGATACTCAGAAGAGAAGGAAAGCAAAAAAAAAACCAACAACAACAACAAAAAAAACCACAAGAAAACCCCAACCTCTTGTACTCAGCTGTCTGTATAATGAGCAGCAAGTAGTCCTGTTTATATACTTAATAGTTTAAAAACAAATTTAAAAGCACGTTAAGGGTGAGAGCACGTGCCCTGAGACCCTCCTTGAATGCAGAGCTGCCACTGGCGCAGCACCGGCGTGGGCGGGCGTGAGCCTTTGCCCGCTTGGTGGACCATATCTCAGCTACGCTGCTGCGAAACCAAGAAAAGGAGAGAATGAAGGGTCCAGTGTACATGCCGCAGCGAGTTTTAGCTTTGTGTCCTGTGGAGGGAATTGTGCTGCTTCTAACCTTTTAATTTTACTTGGAATGACAAAAACAATTGTGTACTAATATTTATGCAGTATAAGTAGGATGCTTTAATGATACACTTATATTGCGGAAGGAGGTAGAGAAAGAAGAGTCGGAGTTTTCTTTATAGAAGAACATCACTATTTTACTTTTCTTTTTTTAAATCAACACATTGTATTTATGCAGAGCGTGATGGCGTATGCCTGCGAGCCCAGAACTGGGGGGCGGGGCTGAGACAGGAGAATCACTACGAGTCTGAGCTGTATAGCGAGATCCTGTACCACGCAATTAATTAATTAATTATATAAAATATTTACACATATTTATTATTATTATTAGTTAAAAATTATATTTACTTAAAATATTATGAGAAATATTAAAATAGTTAATGTTTATAGATATGCTAAGAGTTTTTGAGCATGTCTTGTTACATCTAAAATTGTATGTATTCTTTTGGATCATCTAAGTATAAATTCTTAAAATGCTGTGAACAGTGTCTTTATTTTCATTTATGCCCCTTTGTACTTTTGTTTTGTCTATATTTATTTTCTCATTTCTTTCACTAAAACATCACCCAATTTGTGGCTAACTCATTGAAAAGTGTTTTCTAGGAAAATACAAACTAAATCTATGAGTGAGTAGATGTGCCGCACACAGTAAAAATACACTTATTGACACTAGTAGCTATTGAGATATGAAGAAATAGAAATTCTTACATAATATTGATTGGAGTGAAACTTGTCGTAATTTCTTTCTTTTTTTTTGGTTTTTTTGAGACAGGGTCTCGCTATGCAGTTGAGGCTGGTCCTGAGCTCACTTATGTAGCCCAGGCTGGTCTCGAACTCGCACCAATCCTCCTGCCTCAGCCTCCCGAGTGCTGGGATTACAGGCGTGCGCCACCACGCCCGGCAATAATTTCTAATCAGATGAATTCATCAATATTATTGAAGTTGAATAAACATGTCTTGTGAAATTAACAATGCTGTTCTAGGTATTGATCCTTGAGATATCCTTGCACTTGCACAAACATGCTGTTGCACTGTTTTTAGTATTAAAAATATAGAGTTGATCTATTTCAGAAGCGGATTTGATTAAATAAACTGGGACTTAAGATATGATAGAAGGGTGAGGGGGAATGGCTCAGGGACATAAGTGCCTGCCTGGCAAGTGCAAGGTCCTGAGTTTGATCCCCAGTCCCCCCCCAAAAAAAAATTATTGGGGACCATCAGGATGGCTCAGTTGTCTAAAGCGCCTGCTTAGGAAACCTTAGGCGGCTGCAGGGACCGAGATTCGATCCCCGGCACCACATGCTGTGCTAGCCCTGCCCTCAGGGCAGGCTGAGCCGGCCATAAAAATAAATAAATAATCAAACAAACAAAAGTTCTGAAACAAGAAAAAAAAAAAAAAGCTTTTAAAAAAAAGATATGGTGGAATATCCCAGAGTGATTAAAATGACTTTCATCTGTTTTTAAGAATGTACCTAAATCTCATAAATACAATATTCCTTAAGGAACAATATTCAAGTGAATAGCCAGCAGACATATCATTTATATAAACTCTTAGTCACAAAAGTGTAATATATATCTCCTTCACACTGCAATTATAGGACAGTGCTTATGTCTGATGAGGAAATAAAAATTGAGACTGTACTCTAGTGGTGGCTACAACATTTATTCTTAAACAGCATGAGCCCTGAAGCATTTATAATACAATATTATTACACATCACCTCTTAATGACACATGAGTATTCATTTTTACCCTATTAAGTATTTTTCTATATTATTGAAATATTTCACAAATCTGACTTCCCCCAAATCTTAGAACACTGCCCACTAGATACATTGCAAGCTGAATCCTAAAGTTGTCTTTCTATGAGCTTTAACAATGATAAAATTATTAAATTTCTATCCTCAGTTTTGACTTCATATTTCATAAATATAAAAAAAATCATCACAAATGATAACAAAGGAAGGATTGGGGTGTTTATTAATAGGGTCATATGAAATAAGGTAAACAGTTGTAGTAAGCAATTACTATCTATGCTACTCCTTTAAGAATATTTATCTTTTTATTTTACAGAAAATTAAAATGATTGCCAGTTTCACCAGTAACCCACTGAAATTATGGAACATTGGACTATGTACATAACTACTTCCTCCTAGTTCAAAGAGAAAAAATTTATTCTCTTCCTCTTCCTCCTCCTCTCCCTCCTCTTCCTCCTGCTCCTCCTCCTCCTCCTACTCGTGCTCCTC